>JBBPRF010001071.1:0-11381 GCA_038092875.1 Lanmaoa pseudosensibilis | reverse complement strand
GCCAACTGCCTCTGCAAAGACCCTCCCACCAGTGAGGACATCGTCCTCCTCTCTGTCCTCCTTCACAATCCCCGCATTGCTTCCTATATAGACCATTTCATCGAGACCGGCTCTCCCCTCAATGCACTTTACAGTGCCTACCTCCAGAATGAGACCATTCTCATGCACACTAGTGTCCCCTCTGTCTGCGCCGAAATCACCCTTCAGGATCGCTTGATCCTCGATGATGCTTGCGATGTCCAAGCCCAGTTATATATAGCCATGTACCAGCTGGATATGCTCCCCTTCCTGGTTGACATCGACCACTACCTCTTAGACCTCGCTGCTCGTGTCTGTCCCCTCACTGAGGACCTTGCAACCCTCATCAATGCCTGTGAACAAGCTGCTGCCATCTCAGCCGGCCACAAGGCCACCATCCATGTCGGTCGTCACCTTCCCATTTCCAATCCCCCGGAACCCATTCGCCCTGCCGTCATCCCCAAAGAAGAAGAAGAAGAACCCCCAGTCGAGCACATCGACCCCACATACCTGGAACACGAACCACGCGAACCCACCACTCCGTCTGCCTCGTTCTCCCCTCTTGATGAATATGCTCTCGAAGCATTACACTGCATTGAGACTCGCAACTTCCACCCCAATCCTCTGCCTCCATCTGACCCACACTACCCACAAGTGTGCTTTCAATGTCGCAGCCTTGGACACATGAAGTGCGATTGCCCCACATATCGCTGCCCTTTCTGCCTCTCATTCGCCCCCGGTCACAACCAAACCCAGTGCTGGAATTACTGGTGCTCCCAATGCGGACGACAAGCATCCGGACACCACGCAGACATATGTATTTGGCGTCGTCGTGACCACACCGCACCTTTCTCCTCTTCTTCTTCTTCTTCACATTGGTCCTTTCGCTCCCACACGCGGACCTCCTCTAGCAGTTCCCAGGGATCAAACAGATCTCGTCACTCGTCAGGACACTCTCGTCCTATCCCTATCCCTCCGCCTATCGAAACTGAGCATCTCGACAACGTCTACGTAGATAATGACCCCTTCGACGACGTGGCATACGCCAACATGACTGGCTCTCTGTGAACTAGTCTCAGTGGGACTTCGACGGTAACGAGGGGGTAATGTTACGATTCGTCCTGGACTACCTTTTCTTTTCCTAACCTCATTAGCTATACGCTGTATTCTTATGAGTCACTCGTTCGACTCCCACCTCATACGCTTTTCTCTTCACTCTGTCTCACGTGACTTTGTCCAGTCGGCTATTGCCGTTTCCATCACATGACTCTGCAGTCCACAGTCATGACATCATCAACTGCGCATTTCATTTCCGCTCTTCTATTTGTAATTTTAATGATGCGTCACCTTCTCATTGGCTACTGTTATCGTACGACGCATCACCCTTTTCCACTTACCATTCTTAGTTACTATTTCTCATGGTCCATGCGTGGACTCCTTACGTATAAATACCTGTGCCCTCACAGTAGAGATCCTTAGCTTAGACCTCCCTTGTCTTACCTTAGCATCTCTGCAATCGACAAGGTCCTTGTCCTCTCATCCCTCGTCCCTTGTCTCTCGTTGCCCACTACGTGCTCGCCTTCATGGCCGTAGATCCCTTGAACCTGAGGACGGTCAGTATTGCCTTAGCGCATCCGTACTCTGTGCCTACATCGTTACTTCACGCTTGATCACTGGATGACTCACTTCGCCACTTGGTCACTCCACGTGCCAGTGGATTCCCCCGCGCCACGTGATCACTTACGCGTCCGTAGAATACCCTGGAACCTTCAACACTTAGGACCTCCCTACGCCTTCTAGGGCTACATCCGATCCTACCCGGGTTGAGCGTAACAACATGTGCCTGGGTTTTTGGCAGTGGAAGCAGAGGCCTTCCTTGCAGCAACATTGTAGTTCTGCATCAGTCAGCTTGCTTACTTGGATGACATCAATGTCCATAGCGTTGGGGTTCTTAGTGGGGGTGGAAGAGTTTCTAGGAGGGAACAAGTGGTAACCGCCTGAGGGTTTCTTGTTAACCTGGGTGATTTCGTGGGTGTGATCCCATTGAGTCTGGAAATGTACAGCTTTTTTCGTACCAGGAGTTGATGGTGGTGGGGATGGTGTCCATTCCCATGATTTTAGTCATGAGTGAAGTAGGAATTCCAGAGGCAAAGTATCAGATGAGGACATTTTTGTCTGTGATCTGGGCAAGGGCAATGTTATGCTTGACCCGGGTAGGATTGGACGTAGCCCTTGAAGGCGTAGGGAGGTCCTAAGTGTCGAAGGTTCGAGTGTATTCCATGGATGCATAAGTGATCATGTGGCGCGGGGAAATCCACTGGCATGTGAAGTGACCAAGTGGTGAAGTGAGTCGTCCAGCGATCAGGTGCAAAGTAATGACGTAGGCATGGAGTATGGATGCACTAAGGCAATACCAACTGTCCTCAGGTTCAAGGGATCTATGGTCGCCAAGGTGAGCATGTAGCGGGCGACGGGCGAGGAGAGATGAGGGATGAAGGAACAAGGACCTTGTTGATTACAAAGATGCTAGGTAAGACAAGGGAGGTCTAAGCTCAGGATCTCTGCTGTGAGAGCACAGGTATTTATATGTAAGGAGTCTGCGCACGGACCATGAGAAAAGGTAACTAAGAATGGAAGTGGAAAAGGGTTAATGTGTCGTATGATAAGAGGAGCCAATGGAAAGACAATGTGTCATTAGTATTACAAATAGAAGGGCGGAAATGAAATACGCAGTCGATGGCGTCATGACTACAGACTGCGGAGTCACATGATGGAAACGGCAATTGCCAACTGGATAAAGTCACATGAGACGAAGTGAGAAAAGAAGGCGTATGAGGCGGGAGTCGAACGAGTGACTCGTATGAATACAGCATATAGCTATGAAAGTTAAGGAAAGAAAAGGTAGTCCTGGATGAATCATAACATTACCCCCTCGTTACCGTCGAAGTCCCACTGAGACCAATTCACAGAGAACCAATCATGTTGGCATAAACCACGTCATTGAAGGGGTTGTTGTCTATGTAGACATCGTCGAGATGCTCAGTCTCGATAGGCGGAGGGATAGGGATAGGACAAGAGCATCCTGATGAGCGATGGGATCTGTTTGACCCCTGGGAGCTAGTGGAAGAGGTCCGAGTGTGAGAGTGAAAGGACCGGTGGGAGGAAGAAGAGGAGGGTGTGGTGTGGTCACGATGACACCAAATCCATATGTCCGCATGGTGTCCGAGTGCTTGTCGTCCGCATTGGAAGCACCAGTAGTTCTGGCATTGGGTCTGATTGTGGCTGGGGGCGAATGTGAGACAGAAGGGACAGTGATAAGCAGGGCAATCTCGCTTCATATGTCTGAGACTGCGGCATTGAAAGCATGCTTGAGGGTAGTGTGGGTCAGATGGGGGAATAGGAGTAGGATGGAAGTTACGAGTTTTGATGCAGTGTAGAGCTTCCTGGGTATGTTCGTCAAGAGGGGAGGACGAGGCAGACGGTGTGGAGGGTTCATGTGGTTCATGTTCTAAGTATGCAGGGTTGATGTGCTCGACCAGGGGTTCTTCTTCTTCTTTGGGGATGACAGCAGGGTGCATAGGTTCTGGTGGATTGGAAATGGGAAGGTAATGGCCCACACGAATGGCAGCTTCATGGCCGGCCGAGATGGCAGTGGCTTGTTTGCAGGTGGAGATGAGAGTGGCTAGATCCTTGGTAAGAGGACGAATGCAGAAGGTGAGATCTAAAAGGTAGCGGTCGATATCGACCAGGAACTGAAGCATGTCTAGTTGATACATGGAAATATATAGTTGGGCTTGGACGTCACGAGTGTTGTCAAGGATTAGGCAGTCCCAAAGAGTGACTTCAGCGTGGGTGGAAGGGACATTGGCGTGCATGAGAATAGTCTCATTCTGAAGGTAGGTGCCATAGAGCACATTGAGGGGGGAGCCGGTTTTGATGAAATGATCAATGTGGAAGGCAATGCGAGGATTGTGAAGGAGGATGGAGAGGAGGACAATGTCCTTGCCAGTGGGAGGGTCTTCGCGGAGACGGTTGGCGAAGAGGGGAATGTCTACTGACATAACAGCATCCTGTAAAGTAGCAATAGATACTGGTGTGAGAGGGACAGGAGAAGCAGGAAGAGGTTGCTCAATAACTGGAGTGTTGGTAGAAATATCCATGGATGAAGTCGGAGAGTAAGCTCGCTCAGAGGGAGGAGCAGTGCTGTGGTAAGAAGGCAGAGGGCTCGGAATGGTGGCATTGGCTTTGATAGGGGAGACATTCTGGAGCGGGGAGGATATGATGGAGGAAACAGTGGAGATGGATGAAGAGGTTTCAATGGCCATGGGGAATGGTGATGGTACTGGTTCAAGGGCATTGGGGAGAGAAGACGGACAGGTGGAGCTTTTTATAAGTGGTCAGGGTGGAGTTTGCATTTTTCAAATCCCGTTCAGGGACCCATGAGTCATCTTCGGCGGTGTATCCCTTCCATCGGATCAGGAAGGAGTGGGATTGTGGTGTTCCGCAGTGGCATAGGATCCAGTCAATTTCATATTCTTCTTCCCCAGCAATAAGGTCAGGAGGTGGTCTTGGGAAGTTCCATCCATGGACAGTGTTCTCACGGTAGGGTGTAAGAAGAGAAGCATGGAAGACTGGATGGATCTTCCATGTCATGGGAATTCAGAGTCTATAGGTGATTGGCGATAGGTCCTTCGTGATGGTAAAAGGTCCTTTGCATTTTGAGGCGAATTTGGGGTTGACGACAGAGCGTTTGAGGTTGTGGGCTTTGAGCCACACTTTGTCTCTGAGTTTGAACGGGATGAACTTCTGATGGGTTTGAGTGGCCATGGTCTGGCGGGCGAGTTCGTGTAAGGCTAGAGCTTCGTCACAGGCGGCAGTCAAGGATTTCAAGCGAGAAGCTACCGCGGGAAGAGAAGACTCGGCAATTACCGAGGGAAGGGCATGGGGTTCATATTCCATCATGAGATAGAATGGGGATTGGTTTGTGACAGAGTGAGGGTGGTGATTATGGGCAAATTCAGCATGGGAGATGTTGTCAGCCCAGGAACCAGGGTTGTTTCCACAGAAGATGCAAAGATATGTCTGTTATGCTCGACCTGGGTAGGATCAAACATAGCCCTTGAAGGCATAGGGAGGTCCTAAGTGTCGGGAGTTCGAGTGTATTCCACGGATGCGTAAGTGATCACGTGGTGCGGGGGAATCCACTGGCACGTGAAGTGACCAAGTGGCGAAGTGAGTCGTCCAGCGATCGAGCGCGAAGTAACGACATAGGTGCAGAGTATGGATGCACTAAGGCAATACCGACCGCCCTCAGATTTAAGGGATCTACGGTTGTAAAGACAAACGCGTAGCGGGAGAGAGAGACAAGGGACGAAGGAACGAAGGTACAAGGACCTTGTCGATTGCAGAGATACTAGATATGACAAGGGAGGTCTAAGCTAAGAATCTCTGCTGCGAAGGCACAGGTATTTATACGTAAGAAGTCCGCGCACAGACCATGGGAAAAGGTAACTAGTAATGGAAGTGGAAAAGGGGTTAACGCGTTGTACGATAAGGGGAGCCAATGAGGAGATGACACATTACTAGAATTACAAATGAAAAGGCGGAAATGAAATGCACAGTCGATGGCGTCATGACTGTGGACTGCAGAGTCACGTGATGGGAAATGGCAACAGCTGACTGGATAAAGTCACATGGAATGGAATGAAAGAAAAGCATACGAGGCGGGAGTCGTATGAGCGACTCGTATGAATACAGCATATAGCTAATGAAGATTAGGAAAGAAAAAGGTAGTCCTGGATGAATCGTAACATTACCCCCCTGTTACCGTCGAAGTCCCACTGAGACGAATTCACGGAGAACCAGTCATATTGGCGTAGGCCACGTCATTGAAGGGGTCGTTGTCTACGTAGACATCGTCGAGATGCTCAGTCTCGATAGGCGGAGGGATAGGGATAGGACAAGAGCATCCTGATGAGCGACGAGATCTATTTGACCCCCGGGAGCTGTTGGAGGAGGTCCGCGTATGGGAGCGAAAGGACCAGTGTGAAGAAGAAGAGGAGGAGGAGGAGGGTGTGGTATGGTCACGGCGACGCCAGATACATACATCCGCATGGTGACCGGGGGCTCGTCGTCCACATTGGGAGTACCAGTAGTTCTGGCACTGAGTTTGATTATGACCTGGGGCGAAGGCAAGACAGAAGGGACAACTGTAAGCGGGGCAGTCCCGTTTCATGTGTCCAAGGCTCTAGCATTGAAAGCATGCCTGAGGGTACCGTGGGTTGGATGGAGCGAGAGGAGAAGGGTGGAAATTGCGGGTTTCTATGTTATGTAACGCTTCTTGAGCGTGGACATTGAGAGGAGAGGACGAGGCGGACGGGGTTTCTGGTTCGCGTGGTTCGCATTCTAAGTATGCGGGGTCGATATGTTTGACTGGGGGTTCTTCTTCTTCTTTAGGGATGACGGCGGGGCGCATGGGTTCAGGTGGATTGGAGATTGGGAGGTGGCGACCAACACGAATGGCGGCTTTGTGTCCAGCCGAGACGGCGGCGGCTTGTTCGCGGGTGGCAATGAGGGTGGCTATATCCTCAGTAAGAGGACGGACGCGGGAGGTGAGATCTAAAAGATAATGGTTGATGTCGACCAGGAAGGGGAGCATATCTAATTGGTACATGGCAATGTATAACTGCGCTTGGACGTCATGAGCGTCATCAAGGATGAAGCAGTCCCGAAGAGTGACTTCGGCGTGGGGGGAGGGGACGCTGGCATGCATAATAATGGTTTCATTCTGTAGGTAAGCACCATAAAGTGCGTTGAGGGGGGAGCCAGTTTCGATGAAATATTCTATGTGTGAGGCGATGCGAGGGTTGTGGAGGAGGACTGAAAGGAGGACGATGTCGTCACCGGTGGGAGGGTCTTCGTGGAGGCGGTTGGCGAAGAGGGGAACATCTACTGATATGATAGCATCCTGTAAAGTAGCAACAGATACAGGTGTGAGAGGAGCAGGAGCAGGAGGAAGAGGTTGCTCAGCAGCTGGAGCATCGGTAGTAGGATCCACGGATGAAGTCGGAGAGTAAGCTCGCTCAGAGGGAGGAGCAGAGCTGCAATAAGAAGGCAGAGGGCTAGGAATGGTGGTGTTGGCTTCAACGGGGGAGACATTCTGGAGTGGCGAGGAGATGATGGAGGAGACAGTAGAAACGGAGATGGAAGAAGAGGTTTCAATGGCCATTTGGATGTCGATGGTGGAAGTGTTGTGTCAGGAGCACTGGGGAGAGAAGACTGACGGGTGAAGCTTTTTATAAGCGGTTAAAGCGGAGTTGGCATTTTTCAGGTCCCGTTCAGGGACCCATGAGTCATCTTCGGCAGTGTATCCTTTCCATTGGATCAGGAAGGAATGGGATCGTGGTGTTCCACGGTGGCACAAGATCCGGTCAATTTCATATTCTTCCTCTCCAGCGATAAGGTCTGGTGGAGGTTTCAGAAAGTTCCGTCCATGGACAGCGTTCTCTCGGTAGGGCGTAAGAAGAGAAGCATGGAAGACCGGATGGATCTTCCACGTCGTGGGAATTCGGAGTCTATAAATGATTGGGGATAGGACCTTTGTGATGGTAAACAGTCCTTCGCGTTTTGGGGCGAATTTTGGGTTGACAACGGAGCGTTTGAGGTTGCGGGCTTCAAGCCACACTTTGTCTCCGAGTTTGAACGGTGTGAATTTCTGGCAGGTGCGGGCGGCCATAGTTTGGCGGGCAAGTTCGTGGGAGGCTAGGGCTTCGTCACGGGCGGCGGTCAATGATTTCAAACGAGAAGTGACTGCGGGAAGAGAAGATTCGGCTATTACCGAAGGAAGAGCACGGGGTTCATATCCCATCATGAGATAGAATGGCGATTGGTTAGTGACGGAGTGGGGGCGGTGATTGTGAGTGAATTCAGCATGGGAAATATTGTCAGCCCAGGAACCAGGGTTATTACTGCAGAAGATGCAGAGATACGTTTCGATCTCCTGGTTGACTCGTTCTGTTTCGCCATCCATTTGAGGATGGTACGCAGTGGAGAGAGAGAGGTCATAGTTAAGGATGTGACCGAGTTCCTTGGTGAAGGCTGAGGCAAACTGTGGGCCTCGGTCGGAAATGACTTTGTTGTAAAGGCCAAAGCGGAGGTAGACTTTGTGGAAAAAGAGGGAAGCTACTCCCTTGGTGGTGATGGACTTCTTCGTGGGGCAAAGAATCACCCCCTTAGTAAGCCCATGGTCTACCACAACCAGAAGGGAATCAAAGGAAGAGGATTCGGGAAGATCCGTGATAAGGTTGCACGAGATCTGTTGGAAGGGGCGAGAGGCAGAGGACTTGATTGGGGTGAGTGGAGGCATGGTGGGGTGAGTGTTAGATTTGTTTTGCTGGCAAACGGCACAGCCTTCAACGTAACGACGCACGTGGCTGGCAAGGCCAGGCCACCAGAACTTGGCGGAGACGAGTTGTCGGGTTTTCAGAAAGCCGGGGTGACCCGCGGTTTCGTGGTCATGACATTGGCAGAGAATAGACCTGCGTAAGTCCCCAGAGTCCAGAACATATACGCGGCCTTTGTACATCAGAACAGAGCCCTCCATTTGCCAATCGGACAAATGGGAGCAGAAGGCGGCGGGGATATCTTCATTAATAGATTGGAGACGTTGGAGGATGAGGGGATCACCAGCAGAAGCTGCTGCGACCTTGTCAGCGAGGGCAGTGTCAATGGCACAGACGAAGATAGACGGGGGAAGGAGAGTGACGGCCTGGTTATCAGGATCCGACTGGGGAAAGTGGTCGCAGCAGCGGGAGAGGGCATCAGGGCCCGCGAGGTGAGATCCGGGAACGTGGATCATCTTTAGATCAAAGTCCGCTAGGTCAAGAAGCCAACGGGCTTGGCGGCGGTTGAGAGCTTGTGGTGATCGGAAGTATGTCAGGTTTTTGTGATCAGTGAAGACCTGAACGGGGAACTGAGATCCGTGGAGATAGTGTCTCCATGATTTGAGGGCACGGATGACCGCGAGCAGTTCACGATCATAGATGTCATAATTGCGCTCCGCAGGGGACAGGGACTGCGACAGATAGGAGCAGGGGTGCCAATCTCCGTTGGAGTCGGCTTGCAGGAGAATGCCTCCAGTGGCGTTCCGCGAGGCGTCGGTGGCAATGGCGAAGGGGGTGGCAAGATCCGGCATGTGTAATACCGGTTCAGAGAGGAAGAGGCGTTTCAGGGTAGTGAACGCTTCTTGACACATGGGGGTCCAAGACCAAGGGAGCGACTTCTTGGTGAGGTCGATCAAGGGATGAGCAATATTAGAATAGCTCGGAATAAAGCGGCGATAGAAATTGGCAAAGCCAAGGAAGGAACGGACTTCCTTGACCGTCGTGGATACGGGCCAAGAGGAGATACCCTCGAGTTTGACGGGGTCCATGGTGAGTTTGCCGGGTTTGACAATGAGGCCGAGGTAGTCAACCTCGGTGGTAGCAAATTTGCATTTCTCCAGTTTGAGATGGAGATCAAGCTCTGTCATATGTTGGAGGACACACTTTGTGTGTTCCTCATGAGTCTTTTCATTGGGGGAGAAGATAAGAAGATCATCCATATAGATGACGAGCCAGCCTTCTGCAATCATGTCGCGGAAGGAGTCATTCATGAACCATTGAAACGTGGCGGGGGAGTTACAGAGACCGAAGAACATTACCGTGGGTTCGAACAGTCCTTTGTGGGTAACGAACACCACTTTCCATTGATGTCCATCTTTGATGCGGACGTTGTTATATCCCCAGTGGACATCGAACTTGGTGAAGACCTTGGCGTCCTTCAATTTGTTGATAAGGTCAGAGATTAAGGGTAAGGGGTAAGCATCTCGAACGGTATGTTCATTGATGTAGCGATAGTCTTGGCATGGGCATAGTCCTCCGTCCTTCTTTTTAACGAAGAAGAAGGGCGAGGCTTGGGGGGAGTTCAAGGGGCGGATCTTTCCTGCAGTGAGGTTCTCGTCCAGGAAGGCTTCGGTGGCAGTGCATTCTTCGGGGGTTAGAGGATAGAGTTTCCCTATCTTCGGGGTGAAACCTTCTTTGAGGTTTATCTTGTGGTCATAGGGTCTAGAAGGGGGAACGTGGTCGGTGTTACGCTCGACCCGGGTAGGATCGGACGTAGCCCTTGAAGGCGTAGGGAGGTCCTAAGTGTTGAAGGTTCGAGTGTATTCCATGGATGCGTAAGCAATCACGTGGCACGGGGGAATCCACTGGCACGTGAAGTGACCAAGTGGCGAAGTGAGTCGTCCAGTGATCAGGCACGAAGTGACGACGTAGGCACGGAGTACGGATGCACTGAGGCAATACCGACCGTCCTTGGGTTCAAGGGATCTACGGTCGTAAAGACGAACGCGTAGCGGGCGAAGTGAGACAAGGGACGAAGGATCGAAGGTACAAGGACCTTGTCGATTGCAGAGATTACTAGGTAAGACAAGGGAGGTCTAAGCTAGGGATCTCTACTGCGAGAGCGCAGGTATTGATACGTAGGAAGTCTGCACACGGACCATGAGAAAAGATAGCTAAGAATGGTAAGTGGAAAAGGGTGACACGTCATACGATAATGGTAGCCAATGAGAAAGCGACGCGTCATTAGAATTACAGATATGAAAGCGGAAATGATATGCGCAGTCGATGGCGTCATGACTGCGGACTGTGGAGTCACGTGAAGGAAACGGCAGTTGCTGACTGGATAAGGTCACGTGAGACGAAGTGAAAGAAGAGCATATGAGGCGGGAGTCGAACGAGCGACTCGTAGAAATACAGCATATAGCTAATGACGATTAGGAAAGAAAAGAGTAGTCCAAGACGAATCGTAACATTACCCCCTTGTTACCGTCGAAGTCCCACTGAGACTGATTCACAGAGAACCGGTCATGTTGGCGTATGCCACGTCGTCGAAGGGGTCATTGTCTATGTAGACGTCGTCGAGATGCTCAGTCTCGACAGGCGGAGGGATAGGGATAGGACGAGAGCGTCCTGATGAGCGACGAGATCTGTTTGACCCCCTAGAGCTATTAGAGGAGGTCCGTGTGCGAGAGCGAAAGGACCGATGGGAAGAAGAAGAAGAGGAGGAAGAGGGCGTGGTATGGTCGCGACGTCGCCAGATGCATACGTCCGCATGGTGACCGGGGGCTCATCGTCTGCATTGGGAGCACCAGTAATTCTGGCATTGCGTCTGATTATGACCCGGGGCGGGGACAAGGCAGAAGGGACAGCTATAAGCAGGGCAGTCCCGTTTCATATGTCCGAGGCTTCGGCATTGGAAGCATGCCTGAGGGTATCGTGGGTCGGAGGGAGCGAGGGGTGACGGATGGAAGCGGCTGGTTT
>JBBPRF010001070.1:0-11381 GCA_038092875.1 Lanmaoa pseudosensibilis | reverse complement strand
GTTGAGCGTGTCATTGTACATCTCTGTTATCCGCCTCCGTCAAATCCCGAAGAGGCTGTACGCATATTCGTACTGTTTGCCGGGCCATCGGGAGCCTGGAAGACAGTGAGAGAGATGGACGGAAGGTATTTCGGTGGAAGAGCTGTGCGAGCGAGATATTTCCCCGAAGGTTTGTTTCTTCGACATGATC
Source organism: Lanmaoa pseudosensibilis (assembly GCA_038092875.1). Lineage (NCBI taxonomy): Eukaryota > Fungi > Basidiomycota > Agaricomycetes > Boletales > Boletaceae > Lanmaoa > Lanmaoa pseudosensibilis. Next base: position 11,191 of record JBBPRF010001070.1, on the reverse strand, counting down.
TAGACGCTGCTCTCTCGTGAGCTTTCTGTTCCCCGACGCTACGTATCTATTCGTATTGCTCTGTCGACGTCTGCTTGTCTAGTTTGTCTCACCATCAGATCAACGTTGAATGTCAGTCTATATACAAAGGCCACTTGGGCCACTCCTCAGCGCGGTGCAAGTTCAACGTTCAACGTTTGAGCGAAAAGGTCTGACATTATCGAGCTCGCTATCATCTCGACGTGCGCATGTCCTGACAGGGGAAAATGCAACTCGTTCATCTCTATAATTGTGTCCCTCCGACGCAAGACCGGATTCAACTAGCTTTGCAATATAATACGACACGGCAACAAAATACCACACTTTTCCCTTTGGAAGAGGAGAATCGCCTTTTCTAACCCGCCTGACGGACAGTCCACGAATGCATGGTACACGACTGAAGCAAAAAAAATGACCACATCATTCCTCGGACGTAAAAGCTGGGCTTGTGGGGAGGACGACTCGTGAGTCGTCAAGGCCCAAGGGTCACACAACCTACGAGAACGAGGTAAATGAGCGACGGTCGATCACGCGCGCCTCTCTCACTGGTGTCGGGGCGAAGCGTGATGACCGTGATACAAAACTTGAAGTTCGAACCTCCCCTCCCTCATCTTCCGCCTGGAGTTTACTTGTGTATCAGAAAACACGCCAGGAGTGGGGAACGATTCATCGGATATCCCCAGGTTCCGGGGCGAGAGTGAATCAATGGACAACAAGGTAGGCAGAACCTCAACTTCTCTTTTGCGCGACCCACTGGCAGCTGCAGTTGATCAAGTTCAGGGGGTCCCCCTTTCGTGGGGTCGATTCCACAAGGGTAATTTACCCCGATACGACATTGGCTCATCCAATGACAGCCTTTGGGCCGCTCGGTTTATTGTTTGTAAAGACTCTTGTGATGATAGTCAGACATGTCCTAGTAAGAGAGCCGGTATGTCAAACTGTTCGACTCGTGGAGCCACGATTAACTCACTTCTTCAATTTGTTTAGAACACCTCTTCCTGGAGCTTATAAGATGTCCCAAGAATGTAACTGAAAACAAACCAAGCTCTCGTTGCCCAAGGAAAACTTACCCCATTCTTTTGGTCAGTATGCATTCCCGATTCCACAGCGAAAAACAACATCACAATCCATTCGCATAAATCAAAAAAGGGAACCAATAAAAACAGGAATGCGCCGAGCGATCATACTGTACGCACTAGCGGTCTTGGAACCGTTCCAAAAGGGATCCAATGATCACGAGAATATGTCAGAGTCCAATGCAAGGTGGAAGGTATATGTAATCAAAGTGGGGAAAACAAGAACAGTGTATGTGCACGTGGGAGGAAAAGAAAAGAGATGAACAGGGGAGGAAAACAACTCTTACTCGGCGTAGATGGACATAAATAACAAGCTGTCGCAAGATACGCCATAAATAAGAAATGGAAAAAAAAATAGATATACGAAGGAAATATTGGTGAATGGCGGTGAATGAACCGTCCAATGCGCATATGTGATGACAGATGGTGTGAGGTTTGCCGTCGCGAAATCTTCCCGTTGATTGCGAGATAGTCAAACAAATGGAGCGTGGAATGCGGTCGATTGATTGGCTATAAGTGTGAAGATAATGTTTTCAGATAGAGATGAATGATGCAAGTGGCATTTTGGATGATTGAAGATGGTGCGTGCGAGACTTTCATTGAGGCCAGGACTGAACCGATGGCGTCGAGGCATAACGAACGTGAAGAGCAAACTTGCCATGCGAGACATAGAAACCCTGCGGGCCCGAGAACAGTCGTAGCGGTAGACGTAGTCGAAAGAATGGTCGAGAAAGCTCCGATGGATAATGTGGTGGTGGGTAGCCTGCATGACTACCAACGGACGTTTAACAAAGATATTGAAAGCAAGAGGGGAGGTGGCAGATATCCATATTGTGGATATCGAGAGCTGTAGCAAGCAGGATAGAGATGCAGGTGGGCTCAAAGATCAATACGCCGCCATACGGGCTGCATCGAAAGTCTCGGCTCGTGTAATGGGACCTCTAGCCAGCCTTTTCACCTTCGATGAAACACCTTTGGTCGGGGGAGGGCAAGGGCTATCGCCGATGTCGGTTTCTTCGTCATCGGTCATAGTAAGATTGCCAATCTCTGTGAGAGTCGAGAGCCCGTTACGACGAGTACGAGCAGCATTTGCGGCGGCGAACAACTGAGGAGCACTAGGAGCAGTGTTGCGTTTGGATTGTGGTTGTTGCTGTTGCTGTTGGGTCATGCTGGAAACTTTTGAACCCAGATCGCCATAAGCGTACGACTTCGTGCGACCAAACTTGGCCTTTCGGAACTGATCCAAGTCTTCGCGACGAGAGAGCGCATGGCTGGGATCGTCCATTGTCACGTAACCCTGGGGCTGGCAGCGGCTCGCAGAGTGTTTATGGTACGCGCAGTATCCGCCTTCCAGGATGTACACCTCCGGGTAGTGGATCTTCGGGTATACGTGATTGTTCATGGCGCGATCCTTAGAGCGTAGGTGCTTGGCACTATTGGGTATTGTATGTTTCAGTATGGTACAATAGAAGCAGAAAAGATACTTTACATCGTTGGAGCTCTTTTAGCACTGAACTCACAGTGGAAGACTAAAACCGTCTTCTTCGAGGTATCACCGCTGACACATGGTTTAGGCGTGTGCTGAGCGAGAAGAAATTCTTCCACTCCAGCTGTGGTATTGATGTTGACGGCACCCGGGATATGACCGCCGTTATATTCGTATTCGAAGCGGCAATCAATAACATGGAATTGGGCGATCTGAGTGCTGTATGCGCCATCTAGCAGGGCATCCAGCTACAAGGCAATCATTCAGGGTTGCGTACTCTTGTTGCAACCAATCACTCACAGTCATCGGGGCGATTCTCATCAAACCATCCTCGCGAACACGATGACATGGGAGAATCTTGCCTAAGGATTCGTTATCGCCGAACCCCGCAATCATGAATTTCGCAGAGGGGCTCTCAGAAATCTCTTTGTTCACTGTAGGGCTAGCACCGGTGAGAGGCCTGAAGTCTTCTGTCCCATCGCGACGGCGGATGGTCTTGGTCTGCTGACGTTTCATGTACGCCTGAGCAGGGGAAGACATGTCTGGTCCATCAAAGGATTCATCGGACATGTCAACACCAGTGGGCGGAAGCATTGCAGAAACAACGCGGCGGGAGAGGCCTAACTTGGGAGGAGCAAGACCCTGCGAAGGTGATTCTTCGGACCCAATTACTGGATACGCGGAACGAGCACCGCCCTCTGCAGGATGCACCACGGCGGAGAAGACAGGGCGACGGGGTCGTTTGTTGATATTCGAAGGAACACCGAGACCTTGCAATCCTGGCTTGTTGAAGTGAGACAACAAAGGTCCGCTTCCCATGCGCTCAAGCTTGTGCTGGGACGGTGACGAGGGAGGAGGAGAGGAGTGATCGTCTTGTTCAACACGGGCAGCAGCCTCAGGCGATAAGGAGCGTCTCTTCTTTGGCTGACCAGCGCCAGCGCTGGGTGTCTCTAATTGCGGTGGAAGAACGGTGCTATGAAACATGTTAAATCCAGTGATCGTTGGAGCAGCAGACAAGGGAGGCGAGCTCAGGAGATCTTCATTGTGGGCCATTGGAGCGGGGTCCACATCCATTGCATCCTCCGAGGCAAGAGAGACGGTTTCAGCGGGCTGGTAAGATGTGTAAGTCGAAGGCCTTAAATAGTAGTAGGAGCGGGGGATCAACACTTACGGGGGCAAATAAATTTTCGTCTGACGTATGTGCGCGCTCCAATGGTTTGGCGGAAAACCAATCGACGGGTAAGGCGGTGCGCTGAGTGCGTTTCGAGCCAGACTGTGTGCCGGACTTTGAACTAGACATCGAGTCGTTTGAAATACAGTTGTTGCTCAGGTCTTGGCCAAACATGCGTGCACCACTCGTGTAAGCACGAGGTCGACTCGTAGGCTTGCTAAACTGGACGGTCTCCTGGCGCGAGACATGAGATGGCATGGGAGAAATATCCATCGCATCGTCCTGGGTGGTGTCCCGAGTGATGTTTACGTAGTCGCGCGAAGGAGAGTTGAGGGACATGGTGGAGGCGAACGAGAGTTCAAGGTCTGAGGAAAGAAATTCGTCGAGGTCATCACGAGGTTTGAGATATTGGCTACGTTTGCGAATTGGTGCAAGAGGCGCACTGAGATAGTGGGAAGAAGCTGATGAGATGGTGGAGAAGAAATTCATGACGTGAGGTCCCAAGGAGTTTTCGTGATCTCTCTTGTGCCTCTTGTTCAAATGGCGATCTGTAAGACGGGGCATGAAGGTTATACACGTTTTGCGAGTCGTGGAGTATAGTGATGGGTTTAAGTTCGACACAGAGAGCGCCCGGAGGAAATGATACAGTCAGTGACTGTTACTTGGAGGAATGAAGATGAACACGCATGGAATAAATACCAACCTGAATATGGTCCGAAAGAGCTTTGATCACGACCAGAACAAGCTGTGGAGATAAACCAAAGGGGTAATCAGTACTGTGACACCGGGGAAACTTGACAAAGGTGTGGACTTGTGGAACAGAGGTCCATTGTCCACCAAAGTTGGTCGAACACAGACACCACCCCGTGGCTCGCTTATAATGACAGGAGCACTGACCCCTTTGACGAAAAAGAGAGAGATTACCTTGGGCGTAATGAATGAATTGGCGGAGGAGGCCGCGCCTTGGTATGTGGAAGTTAGCGATGAAAGTGGGGAGTTTGCTAACGAATTGTAGTGGACAAGGAGGGGACTCTCACGAGAATTCGAACACGAAACGGAATGGTAAACCAAGTCTGTATGTGGACTTATTGTGGGTCCCGATTGCCCATACCATAATAAGTGAGTGACGCACCTCGATGGATGTCAGAGACCGAAGATGCGGTCAAGATGACCGTCCTAGATTAAAGAATGGTTATGTCGGTCTACACCGTCCAGTCCGCCCTCGTCTGAGACTCTTCACAAGTGGCCACTCGGAGAATATTTGTTTGGCTTTTCTTTGGTCCAAGTTCATTTTTGTCACGTGCTTAAACAATTGTCATTCTGTCATGGAAGCAAATCACACTGATACTATCATACAATTCACACAATCGCACGCCTCTTGGCCAGCGAGGGACGTGGGTCCTCCACATTCACTTCAGACCACCTTCCGAGCCATTAGCGAGTGAATGATCTGTCACAGTCGATGATCAACATACGGAATGAACACCGTCTGCAATTTTTCGTGATGAATTTCCGGGTATTTCTCTCCGATAATCTCCATGACTGAGTTGAAGACGATCTGTAACGCCACTCAGTCTCCCAGTGCGATGCGCACGCTCCTCGACCTCACCTCATATCCTGCTGCATTCAAGTGCAGGCCATCGTGAAGGAACCGCTCGCAAGCCCGCTCCTCGCGTCCGGCAGCTTCCCAGATCTCTGTCCACACGTCCGCCACAGGCACACCCACCTGCGCTCCAACTTCCTTCACAGCATCCGCATACAACTTGGTCTCCGCAAAAATGCGCCCGGTCCACTGGTAAGTGTTCACCGGTGGCGGTGTTATCAAAATGATCCGGGTATCAGGCGAATAGTACGCCGACGTCGAGCATTTGACCATATTCACGAGGTGTGCCAGGTTGGTCTTGTAGCGGTCTCGAGGGACATGTTGCGGACTTGGAGGTGGCGCAGCGTCATTAGCGCCGAACCAGATGGTCAGCAACTGCACTTTCGGTACGTGACGCTGCTCGTGCTGTGGCGCAAGGATCTATAAAATATCCGTATCAAGACGACCCCATACTTACACGTTCCTACGAATTACCTGCTCAAAGACTGGGATGGCCCAGTCAGTTTGATACCCGCCGAGACCTCGGTTGATCACATCGAACTTGCGAACATAGGCAGCTAGACGCGTCTTCAGCGACTAATCGACATATAGAACACAGTGAACATACACGCCAACCGTTGGGAAAATCCAGACCACTCCCATCCTCCCTGGGTGAGGGAGTCTCCCAGGAGCAAGATGGCATCTTGGGTGTAAGCTACCATATCTATGGCTATCTGTTGGGACGGGACTGTCAGATGCTACCGCAACGGAACCGAACGTCAGTGATCCGCTTACCGTCTGCACGTGGGGGATAGACTACGGGGGATGGCTTAATTCAACAGAGGGTATTCGTTTGATATATACGATCAACGAACAGGAGATAATCAGAGATAATCTAAGTTACGAAAGGGAATCCCACGCGGAGAGCCTATTATCTACTAAGGGAGCATAATTTCAATTGGTAGTCTGATTGGCGACTTCAATGGTAGTTGCAATGGGCTACGTCGGAGCGGAAACCGGGTGGCCCTTGGTCACATCACATACTACATCGTCTCTGTTTATCGAGGTCCATCAATGGCCTCGAGCAGCCCGATACCACTGCGCGTGTCGAATAAGAAAGCTTACGTGTGGGACGTCGACGGTAAGACAAAAAGAAACCACGTCGCAATCCTTGCCCTCTGATGGCTCCACCAGATATCGCTACGTTGCGCTCACACCACCACATCTGCGGCGTCTTGACAGGCACTCTTCCCCATCTGTCGCAGCAAAATGTATTCTTGGGCGTCCCGCTTTTGCTGATGCCCGAGGAGGTCGTTCTCCTCGTCGACAAGGGTAGGTCATGGTCGTCCACCGGCGTGCCAATTCGTGACTGACTTGACCGCCTCGTCCATCACAGGTCTTGCGATATTAGTAGATGACCAGAACGCTCATCACGATCCTGGCGCAGCTAAGCTGGAGAGGTGGGACTCCGAGCGGCTCCGCGATGTTCAAGAGCAGCTTGCTTTAACAGAAGAACACGAAGCCAGGGAGGCTCTCAATCCAGATCGCGCCATGTCCGAGCAAGCCATCCTGAAACGCAAGGAACGAGAGAAGAGAAAAGCACGCGGTAAAACCAACTCTCTCGAACCGCCTCAGAGTATATCCAATGAGTGTCTATCCACACCCTTCACCACCGAATCCGTTCCAGACCCCGCCGACTCGCACCCCGAGTCGTCACGGACCACAGAATTACATAGTTCCGACGTGACCGTACCTCGGAATTCGACCACACCATACACGGTGCACGTCCCTGGGACGTCATTCACATTCGAGTGGTATGCCCTGTCCGAACATTCGTTTACCACTCTTGCAGCCGCACGCGATGCTGGCATATGGTATTATCCCGAAACGCCCACCCAACGCGCTCGCTGCGGCGTCTTCCGGGATTTATGGGAGCAATGTTATTTCCTGGGAGGCGCTATCAAGTTCGGCGGCGAATACTTGGTATATCCTGGTATGTTTTCCCCCTCTTTATATTTCTTCGAATTTCTGTCCGCCGCCATGGATCTGCGACGGCCGTCGTGTTATCGTGCCCAGCTTAATATCGGTCGTTTTCGAGACAGAATTGCACTGTTCTCGTTTGGAAGAGTACTCTTGTCTGAGATATTTTTGTTGCGACATCCTTTTATCATTCAGGGGACCCATTACGATACCACTCCCACTTTGTCGCATCCGTTATCGAGTCTCCTACAACCCCCCTTCGGCCAATGGAGATCGTTGCCCATGGTCGACTGGGAACTGGCACGAAGAAGGCACACTTATTATGTGAGTGGGACGAGGACAAGAAAGCCGTAACATATTATTCCATCGAGTGGGCGGGATTTGGGTGAGGTCTGTACTCTTCCACTGGCAACTTTCAAGGTCTGTACGTCCAAGCTATCTCTCTCAAGGTGCAGTCGTTAGAAAACGGCGTTACATTGCATACTCATTAGCAGATGATTGTGGGGTATATACAAAGAGTCCCGACATCCACATGAAGAATTAGGCCAGAATGTTTACTTGAGATTATAGGACCATCGTTGATTCACTAATCCCGCTTCCGCCGGTCTGACACCCGAACAGTCTTTCGCTCGACTGGTCGCTCCGGATTGATGGCCTGTCGAGGTAACATTTTCGTCCCAGGCAGAATTCTATGGAGCTGGATTCCTGCACCCTCTTCAGCCGTCTCGGATGAGTTGCTGGGAAGTCTATTGTGACGAGGTTCTGCGACGCTTCCCCCAACGCTGAGGATCCGAACAATCAAGTCATTAAGCCATATTACCGCGGCAAATATGGGGAGCCGAATTGGGATGAGTGGCGAGGGGTACCGCACGGCATCGTTCTTCTCGGAAGAAAGCAGTGGGTTGAACGGATCCTGGGGGACCGGCCGGGCGTGCATAGCCATGATAATATACTACAATGGAGAAACTCAGCTTTTTGCCCACGCATCGCGCGAGGATGCCAAGATGGCGTTTGCACGCACCGCAGGGAATAACAATGCAAACAGTGCGGCATTTGCGAGGCCACTTCCCCATGTGCAGATAGCCGCTGAAGGAAACCCGAACGCGAAAAAGTACGGCCAACGTTCTTCGAGGTATCTCACCCTACTCGAAAGAGAGCTCCCGCGGGCGATCCAGATGAACCTGTACTCCAAACACGTCAATGAACATGCCTTTTTCGAATCTGGTGGTGCGCCACCGTAGCTCACTCGAAACAGTAATACCTGGTCGAGCAAGGGGTCAACATTGCATGTTCCGGTGAGGTAAACATGGATGTGGGACTTCACTCACGCATCGACCCAACACATGAAAGCAAAGCTTATCAACGGACCCGCGTACGGAATTGCACCGAGGGCAAAAGATACGATTACGGATGTGAGAACCATGACTGCTCTGTACGCAGATGTTGCTAGCATAGTGAGCATTCCCGTGTAGGTCACAGGTTGCTGTTGTGTTGCGCGGTTCCCATGCTGCAAAACAAACATGCGTTTGGCAATGATGTTGCACCATGAACTCTGCAGAGACAGAACATGGTGCCCCGTGTCAGAGCAGCTTATCATAAGAGGAATGTGGGAACCTCAGGGTGCTGACATTGAGATAGAAGGAGACTCCAACGACGGGGAGTAGCCACAGCACTTTATAAAACCAGCCCACGTTCCTGTGCAGCCAACTCGGGTGGTTGTGGACGAGCGGTTGAAGTATTAGGTCAAAGATGTAGATTGAGGTCAAAGAGAGCATGTTGAGAAGAAGAGACTTGAGGATGTTGGACCGGATTTCGGGGTCGCTGCATGGGGGGTGGGACGGCGGGATAGAGGAGAGGAGAGGGGACGGTATACCTTGATGCAGTCCTTATGACGATGTCCCATCTGAATGCGTCGAACAGGCCGTGGAACATCCATTTGGTCTGGAGCCAGAATGTTTCATGCAGAGGCAGAAAGACAGGGTAAGCAGCACGAGAGCTAGAGGGACGATGTTGTTGTGTTGACATGAAAGTGTCGCGTTGCTGCTCCGCAACCGAGGAAGCTACAAGAGTGGCACTTTGTTGGACTACCTGAGTTGCCAACGTCGTCGTGAGATGACGCGAGGATGATCAGAAACCCAACCGGTAACTTCCTATCATCGGAACCAGTCTCAGCTTTTACTAGCCGGCTCCGACTCTCCGCAAGCCCCTAGCGATATGGGACATCCCTTATCTGACACCCGAACAAAGTTCCACGTCATGCCATCCCCATGTGTCCAGTATTGAAACACCATATATTCAACGGAAACAGTGTCCTCAGAGGCTCTCCTACACATGACCCATGATATGCTCCTCCACGATCCCATCAACCATTATTGCTCTATGTGGTACTTGATCACGTCACGAGCTTTGATGATCCCCATTGGACGGGAAACCGTCCAGGAGAACATCATTTCCCGTCCCCTTAATTAAAGTCGAGCGACAGAGCGTGACCTGTGTTTCAAGTGCGCGGCAGGACCTTGTTTGTATAATAAAACAGTACAGGAGAGATACCAAATAAGACGCAGAAAATAATAAAGAAGACGAGACAGAGGTACGAGGATAAGCAAAACGAGGCATCGCGGGCGTACAACATTGAAATGCAAACCTAAGGAAAGTGGAACTAGGAGACCGACAAGGAAGAGTCTTAGCTTGAATTCTTTGACGAGCAATTGCATCGCATGTTAGCGAAACCTATGTAACATCTTGGTGAGGCGAGAGCTTCACCTTCACCTCTCTCTCATATCTACGTCGAGGTTTTCGCAGAGGACCTTTTGGATGGGACCTTCTTACTGGCGGGGGCTTTCTTACTTGTGGGTGCCTTCTTAGCGGCAGCAACCTTGGCCTTGGCGGGGGCGCTCGCGCCGGTGACCGCCTATGAAATATTTAGTACCCATGCTTGGAATAAATAACAAATCTTGTTAACCTTCTTGGCGGTCCCTCGCTTCGAGGGAGCAGTCGTCTTCTTGGCGGGCGCAGCCCTCTTACCAGCAAGCACCTTCTTTGGTGCTTTGGCAGCAGCAGCCTTAGCTGCAGCGGCCTTCGAGACTTTAGCAGCCTCAGACTTCCTTTCGGCAACCTTCTTAGGAGCCGAGGCCCTGGCAGCGATAGCAGTCTTTGTCTTCGCTACGATCTTCTTAGCAGAAGTGGACTTGACAGCAGTCGCCTTCGTGGAGGCGGTCTTCGCAGGTCGACCTTTCGTAGCGGGTTTGGGTGCAACAACTTTAGCAGGTTTGTTCTAAAGGCATGAGATCAGTAAGGGAGTCACGTGGTACATAGGTGCACGGACCTCCTTCGATGCCGACGTATCTACAGGTCTAGCATTCTTAGGAGGGAGTTTGACTTTCCCCGCGGGACCTACAGTAACCCGCATCAGTGTATACGTTCGTAGCGTTGAGGGGGATGGTACCACCTTTGGGTAACACAAAGATACCCTTCTCGGCGCCAGTGGCAATGGCTCGGGCCAACTGAGTGTTTTGGGCATTGCCGATCTGGAGATTGTACTGTTCCTCAACATATCTGGGCATTACTTAGCAGGCAGATCGTTCAAATGTTCATTGGGAATGCGCACTTCTTGATGTGGGGGCGGGACACTCCTTGACGCGAGTCATCCGGGTTCGCTGCAATACACTCCTATTTGGGGTCAAGCGAAGTCAGGAGGTAAAATCATTATCAGAACACAAGTCCAGAGCAAGTCGACAGCACGTCGGCGTCTTGAATCATCGTCCCAAGTCACCCGCACATAAAAAGGGGCGGGGGGACGAGATGTCCCCTCCGCCCTGCCTTTTCGGGAGTACAGTGCCCAGGAACACATATGTGGGGGGCAGCAGGGGTGTCGGGCC
>JBBPRF010001069.1:0-11401 GCA_038092875.1 Lanmaoa pseudosensibilis | reverse complement strand
ACACAACACCCATTATTGGGTACCACCACCAGCACCTCCCCACCACATCAATATCTTTGCCACCGAATAAGAGAAACTTTTCTCTTACAATGGATGGGAAGAAGAAAACCAATTCCTCTCTCGCACCATGGGCAATCGCGCCCTGTACTGGACCATTCAGTTCAGATCTCGCTATGCACCCCTCGGGTCTGCCTGAGTTGCAAGGCTCACCCAAGCCATGGAGCTTGCCATCTCCACCAGGAAGGACAAACCCAAGACCACACTTCCCCCAGTGTATTCTGAATTCCCCTTGGTCTTCTCAAAAGAAGTGACCAACCACGTTCCTCTGTCTAGACCCTACAACCACAAAATAAACCTTAAAGAAGGTTTCACCCCGAAGATAGGGAAACTCTATTCCTTAACCCCTGAAGAACGCACCGCCACCGAAGCTTTCCTAGATGAAAACCTTGCTGCCAGAAAAATCCATCCCTCAAACTCCCTCCAAGCCTTGCCCTTCTTCTTCATCAAAAAGAAGGACAGAGGACTACACCCCTGCCAAGACTACTGATATGTCAATGAACATACTGTTCGTGACGCCTACCCTCTGCCCCTTATCTCCAACCTCGTCAATAAGCTGAAGGATGGCAAGGTCTTCACCAAGTTCAATGTCCACTGAGGATACAACAATGTCTGCATCAAAAATGGCCATCAGTGGAAAGCGGTGTTTGTTACCCACAAAGGACTTTTCGAACCCACAGTAATGTTCTTCGGCCGATTGGCAAATGGAAGGATCTGTTCTGATGTACAAAGGCCACATATACATTCCGGACTCCGGGGACTTACACAGGTCTATTCTCCACCGCTGCCATGATCATGAGACTGCTGGTCACCCCGGCTTCCTTAATACACAACAACCTGTCTCTGCCAAGTTCTGGTGGCCTGGCCTTGCCAGCCACATGTGTTGCTATGTTGAGGGCTGTGCTACGTGCTAGCAAAACAAGTCCAATACTCATCCCACTGTACCTCTGCTCACACTGATCAAATTCTCTGCCTCTTGTCTGTTCCAGCAGATCTCATGTGATCTCATCATGGATCTTCCCGAGTCTTCTTCCTTCAATTCCCTCCTGGTCATGGTAGACCATGGGCTTACTAAGGGGGTGATTCTTTGCCCCACAAAGAAGTCCATCACTGCCAAGGGAGTAGCATCCCTCTTTTTCCACAAAGTCTACCTTCAATTCGGCCTTTATGACAAGGTCATCTCTGACTGCAGCCTACAATTCACCTCTGCCTTCACAAAAGAACTCAGACACATCCTAAACTACAACCTTCCCCTCTCCACAGCATACCACCCTCAGACTGACGGTGAAATGGAACGAGTCAACCAGGAGATTGAAACGTATCTTTGCATCTTCTGCGGAAATAACCCCGGTTTCTGGGCCAACAACATTTCCCATGCTGAATTCACTCACAATCACCACCCGCATTCCGTCACAAATCAATCTCCGTTCTATCTCATAATGGGATATGAATCCTGTGCCCTTCCCTTAGTGATCGCCAAGTCCTCCCTTCCTGCAGTAGCCTCTTGTTTGAAATCCTTGACTGCCGCCCGTGACAAGGCCCTGGCCTCACACAAACTTGCCTGCCAAACCATGGCCACTCAAACTTGTCAGAAGTTTACCCCATTTAAACTCAGAGACAAAGTATGGCTTGAAGCCCGCAATCTCAAATGCTCCATTGTTAATCCCAAGTTCGCCCTGAAACACAAAGGACCTTTTACCATCACGAAGGTCCTATCCCCGATCACTTATAGACTCCAAATCCCCACAACATGGAAGATCCATCCAGTCTTCTATGCTTCTCTTCTTATGTCCTATCATGAGAATGCCGTCCATGGACAGAATTTCCCGAAACCACCACCTGACCTTATTGCCGGCGAAGAAGAATATGAAATCGACTGGATCCTATACCATCGTGGAACACCACAATTCTGCTCCTTCCTGATCCGATGGAAGGGATACACCACCAAAGATGACTCATGGGTCCCTGAATGGGACTTGAAAAATGCCAGCTCCACCCTAACCGTGTATAAAAAGCTTCACCCATCTGTCTTTTCCTCCCAGCACTCTTGAACCAGCACCACCACTATCGTCCTCCCAATGGCCATTACATCTTCTCCTTCTGCCTCCATCTCTACCGTCTCCTCAGTTACCACTTCCACCCCGCTCCAGAATGTCTCCCCCATCGAAGCCAATGCCACCCTTCTTAGCCCTCTGCCTTCTTATCGCAGCACTCTTCCTCCCTCTGAACAAGCTTATTCCCCATCTTCATTCGTGGATATTGTTACTGATGCTCCAACTGCTGAGCAATCTCCTCCTAATGCTCCTATCCCTCTTACACCAGTATCTGTTGCTACTTTACAGGATGCTGTTATGTCAGTAGATATTCCCCTCTTTGCCAACCGTCTCTGCAAAGACCCACCCACTAGTGAGGACATTGTCCTCCTCTCTGTTCTCCTTCACAACCCCCACATTGCTTCCCATATCAACCACTTCATTGAAGTTGGCTCTCCCCTCAACGTGCTTTATGGCGCTTATCTGCAAAGCGAAACCATCCTTGTGCATGCCAATGTCCCCTCCACCTGTGCTGAAATCACTCTTCAGGATCACCTGATCCTCGATGACACTTGTGACATCCAAGCCCAGCTGTACATCGCCATGTATCAGCTTGATATGCTCCCCTTCCTTATAAACATCGACCACTATCTCCTAGACCTCACCTCCCATGTCCGTCCTCTTACTGAGGACCTCGCCACTCTCATCTCCACCTGTTAACAAGCCGCTGTCATCTCGACTGGCCACGAGGCCACCATTTATGTCGGTTGCCACCTCCCTATCACGAATCCACCAGAACCCCTATGCCCTGCCATCATTCCAGAAGAAGAAGAACCCCGGTCGAATACATCAACTCCGCATATTTAGAACGTGAACCACAAACACCGTCTGCCTCATCCTCCCCCCTTGATGAAAATACCTTAGAAGCCCTACATCACATCGAAACCCACAACTTCCAAGGCAATCCACTTCCTCCTTCCGATCCATGCTACCCTCAAATGTGCTTCCAATACTGTAGTCTTGGGCATATGAAACGGGACTGCTCCACATATCGTTGCCCCTTCTGCTTAGACTTCGCTCCCAGCCACAACCAAACCCAATGCCAGAGCTACTGGTGCTCCCAATGTGGATGACACGCACCTAGACATCACACAGATGTCTGTATTTGGCATTGTCACAACCACTCCACTCCCTCTTCCTCCTCTTCTTCTTCTTCACACCAGTCCTTTCACTCTCACACGTGGACCCCCTCCACCAGCTCCTGAGGATCCAACAGATCTCATCGCTCGTCAGGATGCTCTCATCCTATCCCTATCCCTCTGCCTATCAAGACTGAGCATCTTGGCAATGTATACATAGACAATGACCCCTTCAACAATGTCGCCTATGCCAACATGACAGGTTCCCCATAGAAGGTCTTAGTGGGACTTCGACTGTAACAGAGGGGTAATGTTATGATTCATCTGGACTACCTTTCTTTTCCTTGACTCTTCTAGCTATATGCTGTATTACCATGAGTCACTCGTTCGACTCCCACCTCATATGCTTTCCTTCACTTCGCCTCATGTGACCTTATCCAGTCAGCAATTGCCATTTCTCTCACGTGACTCTGCAGTCCGCAGTCATGACACCATTGACTACGCATTCTATTTGCAATCCTTTAATTTGTAATTCTAGTGACATGTTGCTTCCTCATTGGCTCCCATTATTGTATGACACGTCAACCCTTTTCCACTTCCATTATTAGTTATTCTTTCTCATGGTCCATGCATGGATCCTCTATGTATAAATACCTGTGCTCTCACAGCAGAGATCCTTAGCTTAGACCTCCCTTGTCTTACCATAGTATCTCTGCATTCAACAAGGTCCTTGTCCCTTTGTCTCTTGTCTCTTGTCGCCTGCTGCCTGTCGCCCACTCCGTGTTCACCTTTGCGACTGTAGAACCCTTGAACCTAAGGACGGTTGGTATTGCCTTTGACACAACTGTACTCCATGCCTTGTCATCACTTCACACTCGAATACTAGACGACTCACTTTGCCACTTGATCACTTAATGTGTCAGTGGATTCCCCTATGCCAAGTGATCGCTTACGCATCCGTGGAACACACTTGAACCTTCAAACCTTAGGACCTCCCTACACCTTCAAGGGCTACGTCCAATCCTACCTGGGTTGAGTGTAACAGAGACCATCAAGAAAGTCATTTACAGAGGTAAATCTTGTTGATAAGGACTGAACAACATCCTTACTGATAATAAACTTATCTTTCAGTTGAAGCATGTTGGTGTCAGAAACCAAACCATCCACTAAAGTCACATCAAGCATCTGAACATCATGTTGGTACCATACACAAGTGCAGCATACAGGTGGTTCAGTCCAACATGTCCCATCTCAGTAATGAGCCAGACAATTCCAAACTACTTCTTTTAGCACAACTTTCAGCCATTCAGTTTCCAATCAAGCACTCTCCAACTTCCATTCCACAGCCTGATGTGTTCTTCTTTCTCATTTCTTGATCTTATTGATATCAGAGGCTGACAGTCACTTATTCAATAGTTTTCCAATGATGTCACTGCCATACTCACACACAAGGGTCAGCTTAATAAGTTCATTATATGAGTAAACTTCATTGCCCTGGAAATATGGAAAATATATCAAATATATATTACAAGGTATTGAGAATCTGATATTCTATTTTTGATCTTCTATTACATAACCAGATTCTAGGTGTTATGCTCAACCCGGGTAGGATCAGATGTAGCCCTTGAAGGTGTAGGGAGGTCCTAAGGTTTGAGGGTTCAAGTGTATTCCATGAATGCATAAGCATTCACGTGGCGCAGGGGAATCCACTGATGTGTTAAGCGATCAAGTGGCAAAGTGAGTTGTCCAGTAATAGATTGCAACAGTAATGACTAGGCATGGAGTACAGTTGCATCAAAGGCAATACTGACCGTCCTCAGGTTCAAGGGAGATCTACGGACGCGAGGGTGATCACATAATGGGCAACAGGCAATGGGCAATGGGAGATGGGAGATGAGAGGATAAGGACCTTGTCAATTGCAGAGATACTAGGGTAAGACAAGGGAGGTCTAAGCTAAGGATCTCTGCTGCAAATGTGCAGGTATTTATATGTGAAGGATCCGCGCATGGACCATGAGAAACAGTAACTAAGAATGGAAGTGGAAAAGGGTTAACACGTCATACAATATGGGGAATCAATGAGGAAGTGACATGTCATTAGAATTACAAATAAAGGATTGGAAATGAAGTGTGCAGTCGATGGCGTCATGACTGCGGACTGTGGAGTCATGTGAGAGAAATGGCAATTGCCAACTGGATAAGGTCATGTGAGACAAACGAAGAAAGAAAGTGTACACGGCAAGAGTTGAATGAGTGACTTGTATTAATACAGTGTATAGCTAGAGGAGTCAAGGAAAAGAAAGGTAGTCCAGATGAATTATAACACTAGGCCTGATCACATGATGATATCATGTGACATATTCTAGATCGTGACATCATAGTTCAAATGATGTTTTAGGCTTATGCTATTCATATTACACTATAGATAAGAAGCAGATAAGAGCTATTATTCCTATTGGATACTATTCTTACTATCTCACCTTATCTTTCCTTTTGTTCTATAATGTTCTATCACATTCTGTGATATACCTTATATAGGTACTATACAGTACACAGGTACAAACATATCCTGTCTATATATAAGGAGGGCCTTACTGTCCTTCTCCCTCTAACAAAATAACTCTTTTTTATTCCTGCTCCACATCCTGTTATGCTCGACCTGGGTAGGATCAGATGTAGCCCTTGAAGGTGTAGGGAGGTCCTAAGTATTGAAGGTTCGAGTGTATTCCACGGACACGTAAATGGTCATGTGGTGCGGGGGAATCCACTGACATATGAAGTGATCAAGTGGCAAAGTGAGTCGTCCAGCAATGGATCACAACAGTAACGACTAGGCACAGGGTACAGTTGCATTAAAGGCAATACCAACTGTCCTCAGGTTCAAGGGAGATCTATGGGCGTAAGAACGACCACGTAGCGGGCGACAGGCGACGAGAGACGAAAAGACAAGGACCTTGTCGATTGCAGAGATACTAGGGTAAGACAAGGGAGGTCTAAGCTAAGGATCTCTGCTGTGAGAGTGCAGGTATTTATACGTAAAGGATCCATGCACAGACCATGAGAAAGGACAACCAAAGATGGAAATGGAGAAGGGTTGACACGTCGTACGATAAGAGAGGCCAATGAGAAAGTGACGTGTCATCTAGAAATACAAATAAAATGATTGGAAATGAAATGTGCAGTCAATGGCGTCATGACTGCAGACTGTGGAGTCACATGATGGAAATGGCCATAGCTGACTGGATAAGGTCACATAAGACAAAGCGAAGAAGGAAAGTGTATGAGGCGGGAGTTGAACGAGCGACTTGTGTTAATACAGCATATAGCTAAGAAAGTTTAGGGAAAAGAAAGGTAGTCTGGGTGAATCATAACATTACCCCCTCATTACGGTTGAAGTCCCACTAAGACCTTCTATGGGAAACCCATCATGTTGGCATAGGCAACGTCGTTAAAGGGGTCATTGTCTACGTATACGTCGTCGAGATGCTCAATCTCGACAGGCGGAGGGATAGGGATAGGATGAGAGCATCCTGACGAGCGACAGGATCTGTTGGATCCTTGGAAACTAGTGGAGGGAGTCTGTGTGCGAGAGCAAAAGGACTAGTGTGAGGAAGAGGAAGAAGAGGAGGGGGGAGTGGTATGGTTGTGACGACACCAGATACAGACATCCACATGGTGTCCGGGTGCTCGTCGTCCACATTGGGAGCACCAGTAACTTCTGCATTGGATTTGGTTGTGACTGGGGGTGAAGTCGAGACAGAATGGACAGGAGTATGCAGGGCAGTCTTGTTTCATGTGTCCGAGGTGGCAACATTGGAAGCATGCTTGAGGATAGTGTGGGTCAGATGGAGGAAGAGGATTGCTTTGGAAATTACAGGTCTCAATGCGATGCAGAGCTTCTGTGGTGTATTCGTCGAGGAGGGAGAATAAGGCGGATGGTGTTTGTGGTTCATGTTCTAAATACGTGGGGTTGATGTGTTCGACCAGGGGTTCTTCTTCTTCTGGGATGATGGCAGGGTGCAAGGGTTCCAGTGGATTCGCAATAGGAAGGTGGTGGCCTCATGGCTGGCTGAGATAGTGGTGGCTTGTTCATGGGCAGAGATAAGGGTGGCAAGGTCCTCTGTGAGAGGACGGATGTGGGAGGCAAGGTCTAAGAGGCATTGGTTGATGTCTATGAGGAAAGGGAGCATATCAAGCTGATACATGGCGATGTACAGCTGGGCTTGGACGTCACAAGCGTCATCAAGGATCAAGCGGTCCCAAAGAGTGACTTCGGCGCATGCAGAGGGGACATTGGCGTGCATGAGGATGGTTTTGTTTTGGAGGTAAGCGCCATATAGCGCGTTGAGAGGAGAGCCAACTTCAATGAAGTGATCTATATGGGAAGCGATGTGGGGGTTGTGTAGGAGTACAGAAAGAAGGACGATGTCCTCGCCAGTGGGAGGATCTTCGCAGAGATGGTTGGCAAAGAGAAGGACATCTATGGACATGACAGCATCCTGTAAAGTAGTGACAGATACTGGTGTAAGAGGAACAGGAGTAACAGGAGGAGGTTGCTCAATAATTGGAGCATCAGCAATAATATCCACAGATGAAGTCAGAGAATAAGCTTGCTCAGAGGAAGGAGTGCTGCAATACAAAGGTGGAGGGCTGAGGAGGGTGGTGTTTGCTTCGACAGGGGAGACATTCTGGAGAGGGGTAGATACAATGGAGGAGATGGTAGAGATAGAGATGGATGGGGAAGATTCAATGGCCATTGGAGATTGTGGTGGTAGTGCTGGTTCAAGAGTGCTGGGGGGGGAAGACAGACAGGTGAAGCTTTTTATAAGTGTTTATGGTGGAGTTGGCATTTTTCAAATCCCGTTCAGGGACCCATAGTCATCTTTGGTGGTGTATCCCTTCCATTGGATTAGGAAGGAGTGGGATCATGGTGTTCCGCAGTGTTGTAAGATCTGGTCAATTTCATATTCTTCTTCACCAGTGATAAGGTCAGGCAGTGGTTTCGGGAAGTTCTGTCCATGGATGGCATTCTCATGGTAGGGCGTAAGAAGAGAAGCATGGAAGACTGGATGGATCTTCCATGTTGTGGGGATTCAGAGTCTATACGTGATCAGAGATAGGACTTTTGTGATAGTGAAAGGTCCTTTGCGTTTAGGGGCAAATTTGGGGTTGATGATGGAATGTTTGAGGTTGCAGGCTTCAAGCCACACTTTGTCTCCAAGTTTGAATGGTGTAAACTTTTGGTGAATTTGAGTGGCCATGGTTTGGCAGGCGAGTTCATGAGAGGCTAGAGCTTCGTCATGGGCAGTGGTCAAGGATTTCAAACAAGAAGCTACTGCAGGGAGAGAAGACTTGGCAATTACCAAGGGAAGGGCACAGGGTTCATATCCCATCATGAGATAGAATGGGAATTGGTTTGTGACAGAGTAAGGGTGGTGGTTATGGGCGAATTCAGCATGGGAGATGTTATCAGCCCAGGAACTGGGGTTGTTTCCACAAAAGATGCAGAGATAAGTCTCAATTTCCTGATTGATGCGTTCGGTTTCACTGTCAGTTTGGGGGTGATACACAGTAGAAAGGGAGAGGTCATAGTTTAAGATGCAGCTGAGTTTTTTTGTGAAGGCAGAGGCAAATTGTGGACCTTGGTCAGAGATAACTTTGTCATAGAGTCCAAAGTGAAGGTAGACTTTGTGGAAAAAAAGGGATGCTACTCCCTCAGTGGTGATGGATTTCTTCATGGGACAAAGAATCACCCCCTTAGTAAGCCCATGGTCTACCATAACCAGGAGGGAATCGAAGAACAAAGACTTGGAAAGATCTGTGATAAGGTCACACAAGATCTGCTGGAATGGTTGAGAGGTGGAGGATTTGATTGGTGTGAGTGAGGGCACCATAGGATGAGTATTTGTTTTGTTTTGCTGGCAAGTAGCACAGCCCTTGACATAGCGGCACACATGGCTGACAAGGCTGGGCCACCAGAATTTGGCAGAGACGAGTTGTTGGGTTTTAAGGAAGCCAGGGTGACCAGTGGTTTCATGATCATGGCAGCGACGGAGAATGGACCTGCATAAGTCCCTGGAGTCTGGAATGTATACATGGTCCTTATACATCAGAACAGATCCTTCCATCTGCCAGTCAGAAAGACAAGAGCGGAAGGTGGTGGGAATATCCTCGTTGATTGATTGGAGGCGCTGGAGGATGAGGGGATCGCTGGCAAAGGCTGCCATGACCTTGTCAGTGAGGGCAGTATCAATGGCACAGGTGAAGATAGAAGGAGGGAGAAGTGTTATGGCCTGATTATCAGGATCCGATCAAGGGAAATGGTCACAATGGCAAGAGAGGGCGTCAGGGCCTGCAAGGTGGGATCTAGGAACGTGAATCATTTTGAGATCGAAGTCCGCCAGATCAAGAAGCCAGCAGGCTTGGCAGCAGTTGAGGGCCTGTGGGGAGCAGAAGTACGTCAGGTTCTTGTGATCGGTAAAGACCTGGATGGGAAACCAAGATCCATGGAGATAGTGTCTCCACAACTTCAGGGCACGGATGACTGCGAGGAGTTTGTGGTCATAAATGTCATAGTTACATTCAGCGGGGGACAGAGACTGCGACAGATAGGAACAGGGATGCCAATCCCCATTGGAGTTGGTCTGCAGGAGAATTCCTCTGGTGGCATTCCGTGAGGCATCAGTGGCAATAGCAAAGAGGGCAGCAAGATCCAGCATGTGTAATATTGGCTCAGAGAGGAAGAGGTGTTTTAGGGTAGTGAACACCTCTTGACACGTGGGGGTCCAGGACCAGGGAAGTGATTTCTTAGTAAGGTCGATCAAGGGGCAAGTGATATTTGAATAATTCGGAATGAACTGACGATAGAAGTTGGTGAAGCCAAGGAAGGAGTGGGCTTCTTTGACTGTTGTGGGTACTGGCCAGAAGGAGATTCCTTTGAGTTTCACAGGGTCCATGGCAAGTTTGCCAGGTTTGACAATGAGTCTGAGGTAGTCAACCTCGGTGGTGGTGAATTTGCATTTCTCCAGTTTGAGATGGAGATCAAGTTCTGTCATATGTTGGAGGACATGTTTGGTACGTTTCTCGTGAGTTTTCTCATTGGGGAAGAAGATGAGAAGGTCGTCCATGTAAATGACAAGCCATCCTTCAGCGATCATATCGCGGAAGGAGTCATTCATGAAACACTGGAAGGTGGTGGGGGAGTTACAAAGGCTGAAGAACATTACCATGGGTTTGAAGAGTCCTTTGTGGGTAATGAATGCCACTTTCCATTGATGGCTGTCTTTAATGCGGATGTTGTTGTATCCCCAGCGGACATCGAACTTGGTAAAGACCTTGGCATCCTTCAGCTTATCGATGAGGTCAGAAATAAGGGGCAAAGGGTAGGCATTGCAAACAGTGTGTTCATTGATGTATCGGTAGTCTTGGCATGGGTGCAGTCCTCCATTCTTTTTTTTGACAAAGAAGAAGGGTGAGGCTTGAGAAGAGTTTGAGGGATGGATCTTTCTGGTGGTAAGGTTTTCGTCCAGGGAAGACTCCATGGCAGTGCATTCTTCAGGGGTTAGGGGATAAAGTTTCCCTATCTTTGGGGTAAAACCTTCTTTAAGGTTTATCTCATGGTCATAGGGTCTAGAGGGGGAAATGTGGTCAGTCGCTTCTTTGGAGAAGACTGAGGCCAATTCAGTGTATGCTGGGAGAAGTGTGGTTTTGGGTTTGTCCTTCCTGGTGGAGATAGCAAGTTCCATTGCTTGGGTGAGTCTGGCGACTCAGGCAGATCCAAGTGGAGCATAGCAAGATCTAAACCAGATGATTCAATACAGGACCTGATTGCCCATGGCGTGGGAGAGGAATTGATTTTCCTCTTCCCATCTGTTGTAGGAGAAGAGTTTCTCCTGCTCGGTGGTGAAGACATTGATGTGATGAGGAGGTGCTGGCGGTGGTACCCAATAATGGGTGTCATGTCGTTTGACATCTGCAATGTGGGAGGAGTAGAGTTCCTTCAACTGATCAGAGGATTCTGCGATGGAGAGGGTTCGTTTGATCCAATTGATCTGGGGGTTGACGGAGCAAAGCCAGGGGGTTCTGAGGATGATGTTATCCTTGAGGGCCATGAGATGGAAAAGAACATGGTGGGCAATGCCTTCTATGTTAATAAAGAGGATTACATCATGT
>JBBPRF010001068.1:0-11406 GCA_038092875.1 Lanmaoa pseudosensibilis | reverse complement strand
GTAGTCTCAAATCACCCTTGAAATCCTTGAGTCTAAGTTGAATCCCCTTCGACTTCCACTACCCAGGGAATCCTCCTTGTTAGACAAACTATCAGACGTCGGTCTCTTCATGAGTATTGCCCGACTAGTCTTGTCTCTTTATTTGGTGGATTAGCAGACGTCGGTCTCTTCGTGAGTATTGCCCATCTAGTCCACAAATCCTTGTATGCTTCGCATAACAAAGATCTGTATGAACCAGTCCAGGAGGACGTGTGATGTTACGCTTGACCCAGGTAGGATTGGACATAGCCCTTGAAGGCATAGGAAGGTCCTAAGGTTTGAAGGTTTGAAGGAATTCCATGGATGCGTAAGCAATCATGTGGCGCAGGGGAATCCACTGATGTGTAAGCAATCAAGTGGCGAAGTGAGTCATCCGGCAGTGGTCCACAACAGTAATGACTAGGCACGGAGTATGGTTGCATCAAAGGCAATACCAACTGTCCTCAGGTTCAAGGATACAAGGGCGAGAGATGAGGGACGAAGGGGCAAGGACCTTGTCGATTGCACAGATGTTAGGTAAAGACAAGGGTAGCCGTCTAAGCTAGCGTACTGTTACAATTTTCCTTCTCTTTTCCTGTCTTGTACTCTTTTTCATTCAAGGTACTCACACAACTTGGAGAGGCATCTCTGGTCGTTCTTACACTGCATACCTTCTCCTCACAAATACCATTTCTCCATGTCTTCTTTGCCTCTTTTGCTAGCCTTATCTATGCACTTATGTCTTCTCTGCTGCTTCTTTCACAACAGTGAGTCTTCCCCATTTCCACATGACCCTATGACTCTTTCTTTCCTTTTATGTCTTTCTTATCTCCTGGTCCGTGTGCACTGGTTCACAATATATAAGTCATATACTTCTTCCCTGTATTTTCCATTCTCGATCTACGCAATACAAGCATAACTTGAATCACGTTGGATCTTGTGTCTTGAAAGTTGATCCTCACTCAACTTCTCTGTTCTTAGACTCCTTATCTCTGTAGACTAGCAGACGTCAGTCTCTTCGTGAGTATTGCCCGTCTAGTGCTGCTCCCTAGGAGTATCCCTGCTCTTGAACGTTTTGTGTAACATGTACTGTGCTACAAAGGTCAAGTAGGGAGATGCTATGTAGTGGAATGAAAGGTAAAGGAATAGCATTGACAAAAGGGCCTTGGTTAAGACAGCAAAGGTGAACTAGCTTAGAGGGCTAGGGCAAGGATGGAGAACACTGTAAGGAATATAAAGGTGTAATCCACAAGAATTCCCAGAGATAGCAACAGGAAATCTATCAAGGTGTGAGGATGGTAAGTGTAAGTGGTAGGGTGACCTCCCTTGTAGGAGATGAGCGTAGGGTACCAAGTGAAGCTCCAAGACTAAGAAAGTGTCTGAGAAGACAAGGTAACAAGCGATGTGAGGCGCGGAAAAAGAAAAAGAGAAAAGAAAAGCAGATGACTGTTAGGGCAACAAGTCATAACATAACCCCCATATTAACATCCAAATCTCTGATGAAGGACAACCCAAAACATGCTAGATGAATGGGGAAGCAGTGGCTGGCGGCTGTAGAAGGAACTGAAGGATAGTTCCGGACAGAAGTGGGCTGGGGCACAAGCATGATGAAATGCTGGTGTAGTGAGCAGATGTGGATGTATGAACAGATAAACAAGTAGGGTGTATGCATATGGATGGGGTGGTGAGCAGGTGCAAGGATGAGAGAATCCATCCAGTGGATGGCATAGATCATAAAGGATAGTGATTTCCAGATAGGAGGATAAAAATGCAAAGTTGGATCAAGGGCAGATGAACATAGGCATAGACAAGTGAGAAAGCATGGTAGCCTTCCTCTCAGAGTTGGAGTTCCTCCTAGCAATTGGCTAGAGGCTGGAATCCCTCAAGTAGAAGGGAGTGTGATTTAGTGGCAGTGGGATACAATTGTCTTCCTCTCAGGGTTGGAGTTCCTCCCAGCAATCGGCTGGAGGCTAGAATCCCTCAAGTAGAAGTGGATACAATGGAGAATATGGTGGAGATGGATGGGATGGTGCCAAGTTCAAGGGGAGTATTCGATGGCCATTGAGAATAGTGATGGAGGTGTTTGGTTAAGAGGAGAAGATGGACAGATGAAACTTTTTATAAGCTTTTAAGGCAGAGTTGGCATTTTTCAAGTTCTGTTCTGGGACCCAGGAGTCATTTTCAGTGGTGTATCCTTTCCATCAGATCAGGAAGAAGCAGGATTGCAGTGTTCCACAGTGGCATAAGATCTGGGGGTGGTTTCGGAAAGTTTTGTCCATGGATGGCATTCTTATGGTAGGGTGAAAGAAGAGAAGCATGGAAGACTGGATGGATCTTCCACATCATGGGGATTTGGAGTCTGTAGGTGATTGGGGATAGGACCTTTGTGATGGTAAACAGTCCTTCACGTTTTGGGGCAAATTTGAAGTTGACAACAAAGCATTTGAGATTGTGGGCTTCAAGCCACACTTTGTCTCTGTTCTTGAATGGGGTGAATTTCTGATGAGTTTGAGCAGCCATGGTTTGGTGGGCAAGTTTGTGGGATGCAAGAGCTTCATCTTGAGCAGCGGTCAGGGATTTCAAACGGAATTCTACTGCAGGGAGAGAAGACTCAGCGATAACTGAGGAAAGGGCACGGGATTCATATCCCATCATGAGATAGAATGGGGATTGATTTGTGATGGAATGGGGGCGGTGATTGTGAGTGAATTTGGCGTGAGAAATATTGTCAGCCCAGGAACCAGGGTTATTCCCGCAGAAGATGCGGAAATACATTTCAATTTCCTGGTTAACTTGTTCTGTTTTGCCATTGGTTTGGGGATGGTAGGCCATGGAAAGGGAAAGGTTGTAGTTTAAGATGTGGCCAAGTTCTTTTGTGAAGGCAGAGGCGAACTGTGGGTCTCAGTTGGAGATGACTTTGTTGTAAAGTCCAAAGTGAAGGTAGACTTTGTGGAAGAATAGGGATGCTACTCCCTTGGTGGTAATAGATTTCTTTGTGGGGCAAAGAATCACTCCTTTAGTAAGCCCATGGTCTACCACGATCAGGAGGGAATTGAAGGAAGAAGACTTGGGAAGATCCATGATGAGATCACAGGAGATTTGCTGGAAGGGGTGGAAGGCAGAGGAATTAATTGGTGTGAGCAGGGGCACTGTGGGATAAGTATTGGACTTGTTTTGTTGGCATGTAGCACAGCCCTCAACATAATGGCATACATGGCTGGCAAGGCCAGGCCATCAGAATTCGGCGGAGATGAGTTGTTGGGTCTTAAGAAAGCCGGTGTGGTGTTATGCGAAGTGTACAACAAAGGGGACACTCCTAAGGAATAGCACTAGATGGGCGATACTCACAAAGAGACCAACGTCCACTAGCCTACTAGGATGAGGAGTTCAAAGGATGAGGGAAGTTGAGTGAGGATCGACTTAGAGCACAAGGTTTGAGGTGGTTCAAGATAATGCTTGTATTGCATAGATCAAGAATAGAGAATACAGGTAGCAAGTATATGACTTATATAATGTGGACCAGCGTGCATGGACCAAGAGATAAGGAAGACACAAATGGAAAGGAAGATCATAGAAATCTGTGGAAGGTGGGGAAGACTAGCCGTTGTGAGAGAAACGGCAGAGGAGGTATAAGTCTAATGATAAGGTCAATGGAAGAGACAGAAGAAGTATGAAGAGGCAGTGTTCGTGAGTAAAAGATAAGCAGCATAAGGTCAGCTAGGAGTGCCTCTTCAAGTTGTGCGAGTACCACATGCAAGAAAAAGTAGAATGCAAGAAGAAAGGAGGAAAATTGTAACAGGTGGCTGGTGTTACAAACTTTCCCTATGGCATCGATGATAACCATTCTCCTTTTTGTTTCTCTCTCATGCAACTCAACATAGACTTCATCTATAACCTTTTTGATAGCTTGGTTCTAGAGTACTAACTTCTCTTCTACCTTTCAAATGGACAGCCTCTTCCTTTAAAGGGTATTCCCTTTTGTGGACTCCCTTCGTTTCCCCTTTCAGTAGTTTGCTGTGGCACATCACCTGGTCTGCACTTTGCAGCTAGCCCTATAAATACGCTGCCCTTGTACTACTATCCCTCAGCTAGTTCTACGCAATCCAGTGTAGTTTCTAGTCTTCCAGCCTTATTGATTGTGATCTTAAGTGCTGAGACCTCCATTTGCTCTATGAGACTTTGACCTACTCCTATAAGTGGTTGCTATAGCTAGAAATTATGCTTCAGTGTAACAAAAGAACTAGCTCGTCCTTACGCCTTTGCTATTTAGCAGAAGCTCGAAATTTTGCCCAACATTTCCAGAGTCAGCAGAAGAGGCTATTACATAGATTCACCTGAGCCAGAAGAACCCCTTGGGATTGAGCCACCCAGAGACAAACCCCTTGATAACTTTGACACCCCTCGAGCAAACTCTTCAACACCTATAGATGTGGAGATGGCAGACACCCCAGCTAGAAAGACCGAGCTGAAAGCTGGTCTCCCGATGACTTCTTTGGGAACCCGAACAATGTATTTAGATGGATCCTGGCCATGGTGGCCTACTTGAAGATGAATGAAACCCTCTATAGCGACGATGCTAAACTCCTTGTCTTCCTGAGCAAGATGAGCAAAGGATGAGAAAGAGACTTCTCTGAAGGATGGTACCTAAAACTCTCAGACAAAGGAATCAAGGAAGACGACAAGACATTTGCCAAGATGGTAGAAGACTTTAGGAAGACCTTTTTTCCCTACAATGTAGCTGCCAAGGCAAGAGTTGAGCTGGAAAACCTCAGACAGAACTATTAGGACAAGAAAGATGGATTCGAGAAGTATGTCTTGGAATTCCAACTCTTAGCAGCCAAATCTGGCTTCAAAAATGAAAATGCACTCATTGAATGGTTTACTCGGGGCTTGGACTCCAAACTCTCTGAACAGGTCCTCTCCATGGAGACCATCCCTTCCACCTTAAGGGACTGGATCGCCAAAGCCACCCAATTCCATGCCAACTTCTGCCACATCTCTGATCTCCAAGATAAAAGGACCTTCCTCTCATTTTCCCACTTGCCCTCCTCCTGCAGGGACCCTAATTACATGGATGTCAACACTTTCAGACTCTCCCCTGTAGAAAGGGCAAGATACATGAGGGAAAACCGGTGCTTCATTTGCCACAAAGTAGGTTGCAGAACCACCAACCACTCGTCTCACTCTGGCAAACCATCCACCTCCGCAACTTCCCCCACCAAACCTGCCACTCAGGTCAGAGCAGCAAAAACCTCCCCTATTGACTTCTACATAAAGGAACTGGATGACAGGAAGGTCTTCAAGGAAGACATCCTTAAAGTTCTTAAAACCTGTTTCAAAGAAGTCATGGCATCCGCCAAAATAGAGGAAGTCAAGGATTTTTGAAAGGGAGGGAAGTAACGACATCTTCTCCTCCACAGGTTATTGCTCCTGTAATAGTATCAGACTGTAAAGCCCTGGAAATCCGAATCCCCATTTCTATTTTTTCAAGAGAAGGAGCACAAATTGTCGACACTTTCACCCTCATTGATAGCGGAGCCACTGAGTGTTTTATTGACCAAGATCTCATCCTAAAAAGACATTACCCTCAGACTTGCCTTCTCAAACCCCTCTGAGCACAAAATGTAGATGGAATGCACAATCAAGGAGGGGTCATCCATCATAAAATCTCCCTTTTTGTCCATATAGCCAAAATCAAACAAAGGCAAGACTTCTATGTTCTAGATTGCAGAAAAGAAAATATAATCCTAGGATTACTCTGGTTAAGGGAGGTCAATCCCACCATAGACTGGACGACTGGAAAAATACATATCCCTGACCACATTCCCAAACCACACCACAACTCCCCCCAATCGATCTTCCAATGATACCTAGTATGCTACCTAGACCTCAACCCTGATCGCAAAACATCACAACTTTGGCAAAAACTGTTACAATTCATCTGGACTACCTTTTCTTTTCTTGACTTTCTTAGCTATATGCTGTATTCGTACAAGTCATTTGTTCAACTCCTGCCTCGTACGCTTTTCTTTTTCACTTTGTCTCACGTGACCTTATCCAGTTGGCAATTGCTGTTTCCATCACATGACTCCACAGTCTGCAGTCATAACGCCATCGACTGCACATTCCATTTCCAATTGTTCTATTTGTATTTCTAGATGATGTGTCACCTTCTCATTGGCTCTCCTTATTATACGACGCATCAACCCTTTTCCACTTCCATCTTTAACTATCACTTCTCATGGTCCGTGTGTGGACTCCTTATGTATAAATGCCTGTGCTCTTGTAGCAGAGATCCTTAGCTTAGACCTCCCTTGTTTTACCTTAGCATCTTTGCAATTGACAAGGTCCTTGTCCCTTTGTCCCTTTGTCTCCGTTGCCCATCGCCTGTCGCCCACTATATGTTCACCTTGTGACCGTAGATTCCCTTGAACCTGAGGACAGTCAGTATTGCCCTAGCACAACCATACTCCGTGCCTACGTTGTTACTTCGTGCTAGATCACTGGACGACTCACTTCGCCACTTGACCGCTTGATGTGTCAGTGGATTCCCCTGCACCACGTGATCGCTTACGCATCCGTGGAATACACTTGAACCTTTGACACTTAGGACCTTCCTACACCTTCAAGGACTATGTCTGATTCTATCCGGCTCAAGCGTAACAAAAGATCTAAGCTCTCTTGACTGGCTACTTCTACGTAAGCTGCCACCATTTCTCACTGACTCCCCTCTGATCCCCATTGGCGACCTTGTCACCCCGCTCCCCTGCCTGACTCTACCTCTGAGGATACAACCAAGGAGGACAACTCTCGCTTCGACCTCTTCACCTCTGATCTCACCCTACCCTCACAGGAAGAAACGCTCAAAAACACCCAGTTATTCCACCAGCTCTCCCACTCGCTCTCCATCCCTCGCGAGCCCACCCCTCCATCTCCCACTCCCATACAGCATTCTCCTCTTTTCCAACTTCCCCCTCTGCAACCACCTCCACCAAAATCTGCTATGTCATTGAAACCCATTGAGCTTCGCCTCAGAGTGCCCAAGGCCTTCAATGGATCCTACACCTGAGCCATTGAATGGCTCAACACTGTTGAAATCTACCTTTTGGTTAACATTGATGTGTATAACACTGACGCCAAGAAGGTCGCCTTCACCCTCTCTCATATCACTGAGGGATCCGCACATACCTGGGCCAGAACTTTCCGCCAGACCGCCCTGACTCAGAACCCACCCAATCTGGGGACCTTCACCAACTTCAAAACAGCCTTCAAAAAGGTGTTTGAACACCACGACACCATCGGCAATGCTGTTGCCTGGCTCTTCACCACCCACGTCATCCCTAAAAAGGATGAACCCTGCGCCACCACCTTGATGAACTACATTTCGGAGTTCAAAAACAAAGTCGCCCTCACCCAGATCAAGGACGAAAAGGTCCTGATCCGATACTTCACCTCCAGTATTCCCCCCGTGCTCATGACCAAGATCATGGGAATGGACACCATCCCCACCACCGTTGATGCCTGGTACAACAAGGCTGTACATTTCCAAGCCTAATGGGACTGCACCTGCGAAATTGCCCAGGTCAACAAGAAACCTTCGGGCAGTTACTCCTCATTTTCCCCCAGAAACTCCTCCACACCCACCAAAGATCCCAATGCTATGGATGTCGATGTCATCCAAGTAAGCAAGCTGACTGATGCAGAACAACAATGTTGCTGCAAGGAAGGCCTATGCTTCCACTGCTGTAAACTGGGACACATGTCCCTCAAATGCTCCGCCTTCCCCAAAAAGCTGAGGAACAAACACATCAATAAGGTTGAAGAAGAGATGCTACCAAAGCTAGAAGAAGTGGGAGGTGGTGACAATGAAGAGAGTGTCCGTTGTGTTTCTTTTCTTTCGGATTTTTGAATCAGGGATCTGCTTTGATGCCAGACTCCCCTTCTCCCCATAGTGGTGTAACTGTACCATCTCTTGTAACTAAGGCAATAGAAATCGCCATTCAAGTCATTGTACCTTCACACATGCTCAAAGCCATCGACACTTGTGCCCTCATTGACAGTGGGGCAAGCATCAACTGCATGGATTGGGACTTCACTAAGAAGAACTCATTCCCCATCGAGAAACTCAAGGAACCCCTCCGAGCTTGGAACATGGATAGCTCCTACAACAAAAGCGGTGATATCCAACACAGCGTAACTCTCTTCATTAATATAGAAGGCATTGCCCACCATGTTCTTTTCCACCTCATGTCCCTCAAAGACAACATCATCTTCAAAACTCCCTGGCTCTCCATCGTGAACCCTCAGATCAACTGGACTAAACGAACCATCTCTATCACTGAGTCCTCCGATCAATCAAAAGAACTCTATCCTTCCCACGTCGCTGACATCAAGTGACACAACACCCATTACTGGTTACCCCCTCCTGCACCTCCCCGCCATGTCAACGTCTTCACCACCGAACAGGAGAAACTCTTCTTCTACAACAGATGGGAAGAAGAAACCCAATTCCTCTCTTGCGCCATGGGTAATTGTGCCCTACACCGGACCATTCGGTTCGGATCTCACTACACCCCCCTTGGATCCACCCGAGTTTCCAGGCTTACCCAAGCCACAGAACTCGCCATCTCTGCCAAGAAAAACAAACCAAAAACCACACTTCCCCTGGCATATGCCAAATTCGCCTCGGTCTTCTCAAAAGAAGCAACCGACCACATTCCCCCCTCTAGGCCCTATGACCACAAGATAAACCTTAAAGAAGATTTCACCCCAAAGATAGGGAAAATTTATCCCCTAACCCCCGAAGAATGCACTGCCACCAAAGCTTTCCTAGATGAGAACCTCGCCGCTGGAAAGATCTGCCCCTTGAACTCCCCCCAAGCCTCACCCTTCTTCTTTGTCCAAAAGAAGGACGGAGGACTACGCCCCTGCCAAGACTACTGATACATCAATGAACATACTGTTCACGACGCCTACCCTCTGCCCCTTATCTCCAACCTCATCGACAAGCTAAAAGACACCAAGGTCTTCACCAAGTTCGATGTCCAATGGGAATACAATAACATCCGCATCAAGGATGGTCATCAATGGAAAGTGGCATTCATTACCCACAAAGGACTCTTTGAACCCACAGTAATGTTCTTCGGCCTTTGTAACTCCCCTGCCACATTCCAATGTTTCATGAATGACTCCTTCTGTGATATAATTGCCGAAGGACGGCTTGTCATTTACATGGACGACCTTCTTATCTTCTCCCCCAACGAGAAAACTCATGAGGAACGTACTAAATGTGTCCTCCAATGCATGACAGAGCTCGATCTCCATCTCAAGCTGGAGAAATGCAAATTCGCTACCACCGAGGTTGACTACCTCAGACTCATCATTAAACCCGGAGAACTCACCATGGACCCTGTGAAACTCAAGGGTATCTCCTCCTGGCCTGTATCCATGACAGTCAAGGAAGTCCGCTCCTTCCTTGGCTTCACCAACTTCTATCGTCGGTTTATTCCGAGCTATTCAAATATCACTCACCCCTTGATCGACCTCACCAAGAAGTTGCTTCCCTGGTCCTGGACCCCCATGTGTCAAGAAGTGTTCTCTGTTACGCTCAACCTGGGTAGGATTGGACATAGCCCTTGAAGGCATAGGAAGGTCCTAAGTGTCGGAGGTTCAAGTGTATTCCACGGACGCGTAAGCAGTCATGTGGCATGGAGGAATCCACTGACGTGTTAAGCAGTCAAGTGGCGAAGTGAGTCATCCAGTGATCAAGCGCGAAGTAATGACTAGGCATGGAGTACAGTTGCGCTAAGGCAATACCGACCATCCTCAGGTTCAAGGGATCTACAGTCACAAAGGCAAATGCGTAGCGGGCGACAGGCGACAGGCAATGGAGACAAGGGATGAAGGGACAAGGACCTTGTCGATTGCAGAGATGCTAAGGTAAGACAAGGGAGGTCTAAGCTAAGGATCTCTGCTGCGAGAGCGCAGGTATTTATACGTAAGGGATCCGTGCACAGACCATGAGAAAGAGTAACCAAGAATGGTAGGTGGAAAAGGGTGATGTGTCATATGATAAGGGGAACCAGTGAGAAAACGATGTGTCATTAGAATTACAAATAAGAAGAACAGAAATAGAATGCGCAGTCAATGGCATCATGACTGCAGACTGTGGAGTCACATGAGAGAAATGGCAGTTGCCGACTGGACAAGATCACATGAGACGAATGAGAGAAAGAAAGCATATGAGGCGAGAGTCGAACAATCAACTTGTAGTAATACAGCGTATAGCTAATGAGGTCAAGGAAAGAAAAGGTAGTCCAGGATGAATCATAACATTACCCCCTCATTATGGTCGAAGTCCCACTGAGACTACTTCATGGAGAACTGGTCATGTTGGCATAAGCCACATCATCGAAGGGGTCGTTGTCTACATAGACATCATCAAGATACTCAGTCTCAATAGGTAGAGGGATAGGGATAGGACGAGAGCATCCTGATGAGTGATGGGATCTGTTGGACCCCTGGGAGCTGGTGGAGGAGGTCTGTGTTCGAGAGTGAAAGGACTGGTGCGAGGAAGAAGAAGAGGAGGAGGGTGTGGTACAGTCGCGATGACACCAGATGCATATGTCTGCATGATGTCCAGACACTTGTCGCCCACATTGGGAGCACCAGTAGCTCTGGCATTGGGTCTGGTTGTGGCCAGGAGTGAAATCTAGGCAAAAGGGGTATCGATATGTGGGGCAATCCCGTTTCATGTGCCCAAGGCTGTGACATTGGAAACACACTTGAGGGTAGCATGGGTTGGACGGGGAAAGAGGAGTGGGGTGGAAGTTGTGGGTTTCAATGCAATGAAGAGCTTCCATAGTGTGCTCGTCGAGAGGGGAGGACGAGGTGGATGGTGTAGAGGGTTTGCATGGTTTGCATTCTAAGTATGCAGGGTCAATGTGTTTGACCGGGGGTTCTTCTTCTTCTGGGATGACTGCAGGGCATAGGGGTTCCAGTGGATTCGCAATAGGAAGATGACAGCCAATGCGGATGGCTGTATCGTGGCCGGCTGAGATGGCGGCTACTTGTTCGTGGGTGGAAATGAGGGTAGCAAGGTCCTCAGTGAAAGGATGGACACAGGAGGCAAGGTCTAAAAGGTAGTGGTCAATGTCTATGAGAAAGGGAAGCATATCAAGCTGATACATGGCAATGTACAGCTGAGCTTGGATGTCACGAGCATCATCAAGAATCAGGTGGTCCCGAAGAGTGACTTTGGCACGGGCAGAGGGGACATTGGCATGCATGAGGATGGTCTCATTTTGTAAATAAGCACCATAAAGTGCGTTGAGGGAAGAGCCAGTTTCAATGAAATGGTTGATGTGGGACGCAATGTGGGGGTTGTGA
>JBBPRF010001067.1:0-11406 GCA_038092875.1 Lanmaoa pseudosensibilis | reverse complement strand
CGTTGCCGACGGTGTCGTGGTGTTCAAACGCCTTTTTGAAGGCCGTTTTGAAGTCTGGGAAAGTCCCGAGGTTAGCCGGGGTCTGGGTCAAGGCAGTTTGGCGAAATGTTCCGGCCCATGTGTGTGCGGATCCCTCTGTTATATGCGAGAGGGCGAAGGCAACCTTCTTGGCATTGGTGTTGTACACATTGACGTTGACCAAAAGGTAGGTTTCAACGGTGTTGAGCCACTCAATGGCTCGGTTGTAGGACCCATTGAAGGCCTTGGGCGCTCCAAGGTGAAGTTCAACGAGTTTTGAGGACATAGTGGGTTTCGGTGGTGGAGGGTGCGGAGAGGGGAGTTGGAAGAGAGGAGAGCACTGTACAGGAGTAGGAGAGCTGATGGGATAACTGAGTGTCTTCGAGTGTTTCTTCCCGTGAGGGTAGGGTGAGGTCAGAGGTAAAGAGGTCAAAGGGGCGGTCGTCCTCCTCGGTGGTATCCTCAGAGGTAGAGTCAAGTGGTGGTGCGGGGCGACGAGGTCACCAACGGGGATCGGAGGGGAGTCGGTGAGAAATGGTGGCGGCTTACGTAGGAGCAGCCGGTCAAAGAGAGAGCTTAGACCTTTTGTTACGCTCGACCCGGGTAGGATCGGACATAGCCCTTGAAGGCGTAGGGAGGTCCTAAGTGTCGAAGGTTCGAGTGTATTCCACGGACACATAAGCAATCATGTGGTGCAGGGGAATCCACTAGCACACGAGGTGACTAAGTGGCGAAGTGAGTCATCCAGTGATCAGGCACGAAGTGACGACGTAGGCACGGAGTACGGATGCGCTAAGGCAATACTGACCATCCTCAGGTTCAAGGGATCTATGGTCATAAAGACGAACGCATAGCAGGCGAAGGGAGACAAGGGATGAGGGACAAAGGGACAAGGACCTTGTCGATTGCAGAGATGCTAAGGTAAGACAAGGGAGGTCTAAGCTAAGGATCTCTGCTGCGATAGCGCAGGTATTTATACGTAAGGAGTCCACGCACGGACCATGAGAAAGGGTAACTACTAATGGAAGTGGAAAAGGGTTAACGCGTCGTACGATAAGAGGAGCCAATGAGAAGACGACATGTTACTAGAATTACAAATAGAAGGGCAGAGATGAAATGCGCAGTTGATGACGTCATGACTGTGGACTGCGGAGTCACATGATGGAAACGGCAATAGCCGACTGGATAAAGTCACGTGAGACAAAGTGAAAGGAAAGCGTATGAGGCGGGAGTCAAACGAGCGACTTGTATGAATACAGCATATAGCTAATGAGATTTAGGAAAAGAAGAGGTAGTCCAGGATGAATCGTAACATATAGTGTAATATGAATAGCATAAGCCTGAAACAACAGCTGACCTATGATGTCATGGTCTAGAATGTGTCACATGATAATGTCATGTCCTCAGGCCCAGAATCTGGTTATGTAATAGAAGATCAGAAATAGAATACCAGATTCTCAACAAACACAAATAAACTGAACTCATCATAGGACATTTTCACTGGGATTTAGACATGATTGCCAGATGGTGCGACTGTCGCACCAGTGATATTGGCATCTAATAAGACAGAATTGTCATGCTTCAAAGGCGACAAAACTGCGTGGCCAGTATACCTGACCATAGGAAATCTATCAAAAGATATTCGCCATGAACCCTTGCGCCATGCATCAGTATTGTTGGGCTACTTACCTGTCTCAAAACTGGCATCTTTCGAAGACAACTCAGTTGCCGGTTATCGTCTTTTTCATTATTGCATGAAATCGATACTACAGCCTCTTGTGGTGGCAGGGTGAGAAGGAGTTGAGATGGTTTGTGCAGATGGCTGTATTTGCTGAGTCTTTCCGATTCTGGCTGCATTCATCGGTGACCACCCTGAGCAATGTTTGGTGGCGTGCTGCACCAAAAATCAATGCCCGAAGTGCCTTGCACCAGCTAACCAACGAGGCACAAATTTCCAGTTCCCACACCACAACCAAACACAAACAACACAAACGCTTCACGCCGAGGCTGCTAAGGAGTACCCACCCAAGTTCATCGCTGAGGGCTTACACCCGGTCTTCTCACCCTTCTGGGCCAAGTTCCCCCATACCGATATATTTCTCTGCATCACATCCGACATCCTCCACCAACTCCATCAAGGTGTCATCAAAGACCATTTGAAATGATGGTGCAGCGTGCTCACTGAGACTGGTGACTTTAATGCCTGTTTTCGCATGATGCCCATTTTCCCTGGATTTCACCACTTCAAGAAAGGGATCTCAACTGTCAAGCAGTGGATGGCTGCCGACCACAAGCAGCTTGAATGGGTCTTTATCGGTGCACTTGTTGGCACCAGTGCAGAACCACACGTCATGCAGGCTGCATACAGCCTCATGGACTTCATTTATCTTGCCCAATACTGCTCACATACAGATTGTTACATCGTGACCATCACACCCCCTCCTCCTCCTCTTTTTCTTCCTCGCGCCAGTCCTTTCGTTCTCACTCACGAACCCCCTCCTCCAGTTCCCAGGGATCCAACAGATCCCGTCACTCATCAGGACACTCTTGTCCTATCCCTATCCCTCCGCCTATTGAGACTGAGCATCTTGACAATGTCTACATAGACAATGACCCCTTTGACGATGTAGCCTATGCCAACATGACAGGTTCTCCATAGACTGGTCTCAGTGGGACTTTGACAGTAACCAGGGGGTAATATTATGATTCATCGGGACTACCATTTCTTTTCCTTGACTTCTTAGCTATACGCTGTATTAACACAAGTTGCTGCACAGATCCCTTACATATAAATACCTATGCTCTCACAGCAGAGATCCTTAGCTTAGACCTCCCTTGTCTTACCCTAGTATCTTTGCAATTGACAAGGTCCTTGTCCTTTCATCTCTTGTCACCCATCACCCACTATGTGGTTATCTTTACACCCATAGATCTCCCTTGAACCTGAGGATGGTCAGTATTGCCTTTGATGCATCCGTACTCCGTGCCTAGTCATTACTGTTGCAATCTATCACTGGACAACTCACTTCACCACTTGATCGCTTCATGCATCAGTGGATTCCCCTGCGCCACATGATCACTCATGCATCCATGGAATACACTCGAACCTTCAAACCTTCAAACCTCCCTATGCCTTCAAGGGCTACATCCAATCCTACCCGGGTCAAGCATAACAAAAGGTCTAAGCTCTCTCTTTGACCGGCTACTCCTATGTAAGCTGCCACCATTTCTCACCGACTTCCCTCTGATCCCCATTGGTGACCTCGTCACCCCGCTCCCCTGCCGGACTCTACCTCCGAGGATATCACTGAAGGGGACAAATTTCACTTTGATCTTTTCACCTCAGACCTCACCCTACCTTCTAGGAAAGAGATGCTTGAAAACACCCAACTATCCCACCAGCTCTCCCACTCACTTTCTATTCCCCATGAACCTACTCCTCCTTCTCCCACTCCTGTCCAGCATTCCCCTCTCTTCCAACTTCCCCCTTCACAACCACCTCCACCAAAACCCGCTATGTCCTCGAAACCCATTGAACTTCGCCTCAGAGCACCTAAAGCCTTCGATGGATCCTATGATTGAGCCATTGAATCACTCAACACTGTTGAAACTTACCTTTTGGTTAACGTCAACATGTACAACACTGATGCCAAGAAGGTTGCCTTCACCCTCTCTCATATGACTGAGGGATCCGCATGCACCTGGGCTGGAACTTTCCACCAAACTGCCTTGACCCAGACACCACCCAACCTTGGGACTTTTGCAGATTTCAAAGCGGCCTTCAAAAAGGTGTTTGAACACCATGACACCATCAGCAATGCTGTTGCCTGGCTCTTTACCACCTGTGTCGTCCCTAAAAAGGATGAACCCCATGCCACCACCCTGATGAACTACATATTGGAGTTCAAAAACAAAGTCGCCCTTGCCCAGATCAAGGATGAAAATGTCCTCATCTGATACTTCGCCTCTGGAATTCCTCCTACACTCATGACCAAGATCATGGGAATGGACACTGTCCCCACCACAATCAACACTTGGTACAATAAAGCTGTACACTTCCAAGCCCAATGGGACTGCACCCGTGAAATCGCCCAAGTTAACAAGAAATCCTCAGGTGGTTATTCTTCATTCTCCCCTAAGAACTCCTCCGCCCCCGCCAAAGACCCCAATGCCATGAATGTGGACATCATCCAGGTAAGCAAGCTGACCGATGTGGAATGACAATGTTGCCACAAGGAAGGCCTCTGCTTCCACTGCTGTAAGCCGGGACACATGTCCCTCAAATGCTCCACTTTCCTGGAAAAGCCAAGGAACAAACACATCAATAAGGTTGAGAAAGAGACATTTCCAAAACTAGAAGAGGTTGAGGATGATGACAATGAAGAAAATGTCTGTTGTGTCTCTTTTCTTTTGGATTTTTGAATTGGGAATCTGCTTTGATGCCAGACTCCCCTTCTTTCTGCAGTGGTGTAACTGTACCTTCTCTTGTAACCAAGGCAATAGAAATCGCTGTTCAAGTCATTGTACCCTCACACACACTCAAAGCTGTCAACACTCATGCCCTCATCAACAGTGGGGCAAGCATCAACTGCATGGATTGGGACTTTGCCAAGAAGAACTCTTTCCCCATTGAAAAACTCAAAGAACCCCTCCAAGCCCGGAATGCAGATAGCTCCTACAACAAAAGCGGTGACATCTGACACAGCGTAACCCTCTTCATTAATATAGAAGGCATCACCCACTGCATTCTCTTCCACCTCATGTCCCTCAAAGACAACATCATCCTCGGAACTCCTTGGCTCTCTACCATGAACCCCCAAATCAACTAAACTAAACAAACCATTTCCATCGCAGAATCCTCTGATCAATCAAATAAACTCTATTCTTCCCATGTCACCGATGTCAAGTGACACGACACTCATTATTGGGTACCACCACCAGCACCTCCCCACCACATCAACGTCTTTGCCACTGAACAGGAGAAACTCTTCTCCTACAACGGATGGGAAGAGGAAAACCAATTCCTCTCTCATGCCATGGGCAATCATGCCTTGTACAGGACCATTCGGTTCGGATCTTACTATGCTCCACTTGGATTCGCCTGAGTCGCTAGACTTACCCAGGCCACGGAACTCGCTATCTCCGCTGGGAAAGACAAACCCAAGACCACACTTCCCCCAGCGTATGCTGAATTTGCCTTGGTCTTCTCAAAAGAAGCAACTGACCATGTTCCCCCCTCTAGGCCCTATGACTATGAGATGAACCTTAAAAAAGGTTTCACCCCAAAGATAGGGAAACTCTACCCCTTAACCCCCAATGAATGCACTGCCACTGAGTCTTTGCTAGATGAGAACCTTGCCGCCAGAAAAATCCGTTCCTTGAATTCCCCCCAAGCCTTGCCCTTCTTCTTCATCAAAAAGAAGGACAGAGAACTACGCCCATGCCAAGACTACTGCTACGTTAATGAACATACTATTCACAATGCCTACCCCCTACCCTTAATCTCTGACCTGATCAATAAGCTGAAGGACGCCAAAGTCTTTACTAAGTTTGATGTCCAATGGGGATATAACAATGTCCATATCAAAGATGGCCATCAATGGAAAGTGGTGTTCGTTACCCACAAAGAACTTTTCAAACCCATGGTGATGTTCTTTGGCCTTTGTAACTCCCCTGCCACCTTCCAGCATTTCATGAATGACTCCTTCTGCGATATGATCACAGAAGGATGGCTCATCATCTACATGGATGACCTTCTCATGTTCTCCCCTGATGAGAAAACGCATGAGGAACATACTAAACATGTCCTTCAATGCATGACAGAACTTGAACTCCATTTCAAGCTGGAGAAATGCAAATTTGCTACCACCAAGGTTGACTACCTCGGACTTATTGTCAAACCTAGCGAACTTGCTATGGACCCCATAAAACTCAAAGGTATCTTCTCCTGGCCCATATCCATGACAGTCGAGAAAGTCCACTCCTTCCTTGGCTTCACCAATTTCTACCATTGGTTTATTCCAAGCTATTCCAATATCACTCGCCCCTTGATTGACCTTACCAAGAAGTCACTCACCTGGTCCTGGACCCCCACATGCCAAGAAGCATTCTCCACCCTGAAATGCCTTTTCCTCTCTGAACTGGTATTACACATACTGGATCTTGCCACCCCCTTTGCTATCGCCACCAATGCCTCATGAAACACCACCAGAGGAATTCTTCTGCAAGCCGACTCCAATGGAGATTGGCACCCCTGTTCCTACCTGTCGCAATCACTGTTCCCTGCCGAACACAACTATGAAATCTATGATCACAAACTCCTTGCAGTCATCCATGCCCTGAAGTCATGGAGACACTATCTCCATGGATCTCAGTTCCCCGTCCAGGTTTTCACTGATCACAAGAACCTGATGTACTTCTGATCACTGCAGGCCCTCAACCATCGCCAAGCCCATTGGCTTCTTGACCTGGCAGACTTTGATCTCAAAATGATCCACATTCCTGGATCTCACCTTGCAGGCCCTGATGCCCTCTCTTGCCGCTGCAATCACTTTCCCTGGTCTGACCCTGACAACCAGGCTGTGACACTTCTCCCTCCTTTCATCTTTGTTCATGCCATCGACACCGCCCTCACTGACAAAGTCACAGCAGCCTCTGCTGGTGACCCCCTCATCCTCCAATGTCTCCAATCAATCAATGAGGATATCCCCACCACCTTCCGCTCCTGTCTCTCCAACTGGTGGATGGAAGGATCCGTTCTCATGTATAAAGGCCATGTATAGATTCCAGACTCTGGGGACTTACATAGGTCTATTCTCCACCACTGCCATGATCACGAGACCGCTGGTCACCCCAGCTTTCTTAAAACCTGACAACTCGTGTCTACCGAATTCTGGTGGCCTGGCCTTGCCAGCCATGTCCACCGCTACGTCAAGGGCCGTGCCACATGCCAGCAGAACAAATTGAACACTCACCCCACAGTACCTCCGCTGACGCCAATCAAGTCCTCCATCTCTTGCCCATTCCAGCAGATCTCATGTGATCTTATCATGGATCTTCCTAAATCCTCTTCTTTCAATTCCCTTCTGGTCATGGTAGACCATGGGCTTACTAAGGGGGTGATTCTTTGCCCCATAAAGAAGTCCATCACCACTGAGGGGGTTGTGTCCCTATTTTTTCACAAAGTCTACCTTCATTTTGGTCTCTATGACAAAATCATCTCCGACTGAGGCCCACAGTTTGCCTCCGCCTTCGCAAAAGAGCTTGGTCGGATCTTGAACTATGACCTCTCCCTCTTCATAGCATACCACCCTCAAACTGATGGCAAAATGGAACAAGTCAACCAGGAGATTGAAACGTATCTCCACATCTTCTGTGGAAACAGCCCTGGTTCCTGGGCTGATAACATTTCCCACACTGAATTCACCCACAATCACTGCCCTCATTCCATTACAAACCAATCCCCATTCTATCTCATAATGGGATATGAACCCTGTGCTCTTCCTTTGATAATTGCCAAGTCCTCTCTTCCTGCAGTAGCTTCTCATTTGAAATCCTTGACCGCCACCCATGACGAAGCCCTTGCCTCCCATGAACTCACTCATCAGACCATGGCTGCCCAAACTTGCCAAAAGTTCACAC
The DNA here is from genome assembly GCA_038092875.1 of Lanmaoa pseudosensibilis. Lineage (NCBI taxonomy): Eukaryota > Fungi > Basidiomycota > Agaricomycetes > Boletales > Boletaceae > Lanmaoa > Lanmaoa pseudosensibilis. Next base: position 3,747 of record JBBPRF010001067.1, on the reverse strand, counting down.
CATTCAAACTTGGAGATAAAGTATGGCTTGAAGCCCATAACCTCAAACACTCCGTTGTGAACCCCAAATTTGCCCCGAAACGCAAAGGGCCTTTCACCATCACGAAGATCTTATCCCTGATCATCTATAGACTCTGAATCCCCACGATGTGGAAGATCCATCTGGTCTTCCATGCTTCTCTTCTTACGCCCTACTGTGAGAACGCCGTCCATGGTTGGAACTTCCCAAAATCCCCACCTGACCTTATTGCCAGCGAAGAAGAATATGAAATCGACCGGATCTTATGCCACCACAAAACACCATGATCCTGCTCCTTCCTGATCTGATGGAAGGGGTACACCACTAAAGATGACTCATGGGTCCCAGAACAGGATTTGAAACATGCCAGCTCCACCCTAAAAACTTATAAAAAGCTTCACCCATCTGTCTTTTCTTTCCAGAACTCTTAAACCAGCACTACCACCATTGTCTTCAAATGTCCTTTGAACAATCCCCATCTATCTCCATCTCTACTGTCTCCTCCATTGCTGCATCTACTCCACTCCAGAATGTCTCCCCCGTCAAAGCAAACGCCACCCTCAGCCCTCCGCCTTCATATTGCAGCACTCCTCCTCCCTCTGAGTGAGCTTATCCTCCGACTTCATCCATGGATATTATTACCGACACTTCAATTATTGAGCAACCTCCTCCTGCTTCTCCTGTTCCTCTTACACCAGTATCTGTCACTACTTTACAGGATGCTGTCATGTCTGTAGATGTTCCCCTCTTCGCCAACTGCCTTCGTGAAGATCCTTCTACCGGCGAGGACATCATCCTCCTCTCTGTCCTCCTTCACAACCCTCACATCCCCTCCCACATTGACCACTTCATTGAAGTTGGCTCCCCTCTCAACGCGCTCTATGGCACTTATCTTCAGAATGAAACCATCCTTATGCATGCCAATGTTCCCTCCTCCCACACTGAGGTCACTCTTCATAACCCATTGATCCTTGATGATGCCCATGACATCCAAGCCCAGCTGTACATCGCTATGTATCAGCTTGATATGCTCCCCTTCCTTGTCGATATCAACCACTACCTCCTAGACCTTGCTGCTTGTGTTCATCCTCTCACTGAGGACCTTGCCACTCTTATCTCTGCCCATGAGCAAGCCACTGCCATCTCTGCTGGCCACAAAGCTGCCATTCATGTCAGTCGCCACCTTCCCATCGCCAACCCACCAGAACCCTTGCGCCCTGCTGTCATCCCGGAAGAAGAAGAACCCCCAGTCGAGAACATCAACCCTGCATACCTTGAGCATGAACCCATGACACTGTCCGCCTCATCCTCTCCTCTCAACGAGTATACAACAGAAGCCCTACACCACATTGAAACTTGTAATTTCCAGAGCAACCCACTTTCCCCATTCGACCCACACTACCCTCAAGCATGCTTTCAATGCCACCACCTTGGACACATGAAGCAAGATTGCCCTGCATATTCTTGCCCCTTCTGTCTCGACTTTGCTCCCGGCCACAACCAAACTCAATGCCAGAGTTATTGGTGCTCCCAATGTGGACAATGAGCACCCAGACACCATGCAGATGTCTGCATCTGGCATCATCATGACCATCACACCCCCTCCTCCTCCTCTTCTTCTTTCTTGCACCAGTCCTTTCATTCTCGCTCATAAACCCCCTCCTCTGGCTTCCAGGGATCCAACAGATCCCATCACTCATCAGGACACTCTCGTCCTATCCCTATCCCTCCGCCTATCGAGACTGAGCATCTCGACAATGTCTACATAGACAATGACTCCTTTGATGACGTAGCCTATGCCAACATGACAGGTTCTCTGTAGACTGGTCTCAGTGGGACTTTGACAGTAACCAGGGGGTAATGTTATGATTCATCAGGACTACCATTTCTTTTCCTTGACTTCTTAGCTATACGCTGTATTAACACAAGTTGCTCATTCGACTCCCACCTCATACACTTTCTTTCTTTGCCTCGTCTCACGTGACCTTATCCAGTTGGCGATTGCTGTTTCCCTCACGTGACTCCGCAGTCCACAGTCATGATGCCATTGACTGCACATTCTATTTGCAATCCCTTTATTTGTAATTCTAGTGATGCATTGCTTCCTTATTGGCTCCTCTTATCATATGACACGTCAACCCTTTTCCACTTCCATTCTTAGTTACTCTTTCTCATGGTCTGTGCATGGATCCCTTACATATAAATACCTGCGCTCTCGCAGCAGAGATCCTTAGCTTAGACCTCCCTTGTCTTACCCTAGTATTTCTGCAATTGACAAGGTCCTTGTCCTTTCATCTCTTGTCACTCGTCACCCACTATGTGGTTATCTTTACACCCGTAGATCTCCCTTGAACCTGAGGATGGTCAGTATTGCCTTTGATGCATCCGTACTCCGTGCCTAGTCGTTACTGTTGCAATCTATCACTGGACAACTCACTTCACCACTTGATCGCTTCATGCATCAGTGGATTCCCCCGTGCCACATGATCACTCATGCATCCGTGGAATACACTCGAACCTTCAAACCTTAGGACCTCCCTATGCCTTCAAGGGCTACATCCAATCCTACCCAGGTCAAGCATAACACAGATCATACGCTCACAGCATTACAAGAAGCTTTAGATGACTTCCACGACGTGAAGGATGTATTTATGGACCTTGGGTGCTGGAACCACTTCAATTTTCCCAAGCTTCATTCCCTTGTACATTATGCTGATACAATACAAACTCTAGGTAGTCTTGATGGGCTCAACACAGATATTTTAGAGCATCTCCATATTGACTTTGCCAAGAAAGCATATGCTGCAACCAGCCGAAAGGACTACACCATACAGATGACCAGATGGCTCCAGCAGCAAGAGGCAATTGTCTGGTTCAGCAGTTACCAGGCTTGGCGGCATAGAACTGTCCAATTGGATGCTGAAACCTCCCATTCAAGTGACTCAGAGCACCATCTTCCCCACCACTATCTCAAACCCCACGCGGGGCCAGTACCCCATCTATCATCCTGTTATCAAATCTCTTGCTGGCCACAGTTTCTGGGAAAAATGGTCCAATACTTACAGCAGCATCATGGAGCTCTCTGTTTCCTTGAAGCACTCAGAATGTTTGTCAACACCCTACCTTGTGGGTGCCAATACTTCGAACCTAATGTTAATGACTGCTTCGATATTTTCAGCAATGTGGTCCTCATTACAAAACCAATGGAGCATACAGCAACAAACGTGGATTCAAGGATACGCTCACACCCACAACACTCCAATGGAGTTCACAAGTCACCTACATTGGCCAGGTACGACACCATCCTTGTGGACATTGATACCGAGCTATGACAACAACGGGGTGGACTGCATGGTACGTTGCTCTCAAAGTCATCATGTTATTACTATCATCTAACTGTTCCAACAGGTCTGTGCATGGCAGAAGTCCATGCCATCTTTAGACTGCCATCACACCTTGGCAATTACCCTCATCCCCTTGCCTACATCCACTGGTTCAAGCCCATTCAGTTGTACAACAACACGAAGATGTTTTGCATTAACTGCTCTATGAGGCAATGACTGTTACAATTTTACTCCTTCCTTCGTGCATTGTCCTCTTTCTTCTATGCGGTACTCGTACCACTTGGCAAGGTACTCCTAGCCGTCCTCATACCGCTTTCTTCCTTCTCACAAATACCGCATCTCCACACTTCTCACAATTATTCTAATGACCTTTATCTTCGGGTTT
>JBBPRF010001066.1:0-11410 GCA_038092875.1 Lanmaoa pseudosensibilis | reverse complement strand
ATCATTCACTAAGGCCATGAGCGACCGTACGGGATGCATAGTCATTCATCTGGAGCAACTCCAAAGCGGACTGTAAGTCGGAGGACATGACAGGCACGATAAGCTGTTGGACAACGAGCAAAGGTCCAGAGTTGAGGAGAGGGAGTTTGCCAATGGTTCGGCCTTCTTGGGTTCCCTTGGGAATTATATCTTCTCCCCGGCATGTTAACTACTCGTTTCAAGACGCCTTCGGAACAAAGAACAAGGCACGATCCACCAACGTATGGAAATTACGCAATACAAGGAGGCGGTCATGGAAGGCAATGCGAGAGCACGTTCGTTTGGCATGAAGAAAAAACCCGTCTGCGTGTATACAGCACAGCACGTTTGTAGTCAGGAGTTCAAATCGTGGTCTGCATTTAGGATTATGATCATGATCATATCACCTTCCGTGGCAAGTAAGAAGCATTGAGGCCGTAACGCCGGAGTTCGACACTAAGGCCAACACCGCATTCTGCCATATGCTCCTTCCACATTCGTACTGTATATCTTGCCAACCTGCTCCTTCCCGTCAATATGTATCCAATTCCAAGCATCGTCTACGCTGGCCTCGATTTGAAGATCATGGCATTTTTCATCGTAGGATTCATCTGGGGTGATACCTTGTCCGATCCACATCAACCTACCCGAGGATTTAGACTAATGAGTAGTCGGAGACTTTGCTGATGACAAGAATCAGCAGTACCTCCTCGGCGATATTCAGCAAAGAACTCACCATCAACTACGAGAAGGGATGCAGAGAACCAGTTCTGCCAACGGTGATCCGAACGGTGATCATCAAGGGGTGTGTCACGGCGCTGAATGGCCCAACATTCATTGGCAATGAAAGTAATGCCATAAGAGCTGTGGATACTGTGCAATCAATGAGCGTGTTAAGCAGGCTGAGCGCCAGATAGATAGTTGAAAGAGGACATCGTAGTCCTATTAGATGCATTCCAACATCGATTCGAGAAGGCCCGAGTCGGGATGACTGGTTATCAAGACAATGACCTTACACCAAGACCACCGACCGCAATGTCTGCCCTTCCAACTCACAATGACTCGAAACTTCCAGCCTCGTCTCTGTCCTTGCCTGCACCTCCCCCATATTCGCGTCGAAGACAACGTCGCTCTCCACCCCCTCTGGCGGTGGGACGGAGTCTTCAGTGCTGTGCGAATATAAGGTTCGACGACCACGACCACGCAATCGCAATTTATCCCCCTCCTGTCTTGCTCACCGCCTTCTCTCAATCAGATACATTGATGCCGTTACAGGGCACAAGATCCGGTCGGCGCCACTGGCGCTTTGCTAAATCCAGTCGAGGTGGTGAGAATGTGGTGTGGTGAGAGAAGAGAAATAGAGCATGTATTCGTACGGTTTAGTAAACACTCGCAAACCAGGTGGACACGGAATCACCGTTAGGTTCTCCAAAGGCATGGGACACGAGTCATGGACTGTGAGAAATAAAGGACCAGTGAAGCAATGAAAAGCGGCATTGGATGCTTCCAGGACATGCTCGCCTGCCACTTACAGGTTCGCAGCCTCATTAATGCATCCTTCAGCTTGTGCGGTTCCTGAGAATTTGACTGAACCGAAGGGTGAGACCAAACACACCAACGAATGGAGATAGTACGTTGGGACGATGTCCACGTTCCTTTTTCTTTAGAACAGCAGGTTTAGTTGTACTTACACTGCTCAGCTCCGAATACGAAGCATATATGCAGGTGTTCTGAAACGGATATCTGGATCGCGTTCCGAAACACCTTGGACCTCCATCTCGGAAGTCGACGAGGGCCTAGGAAGCGCGAGTGTTGGTGGGATGCAATGTATAGATTGCGCATAGTACGAAAAGGGGGTAACTGTTCTTGTGCATACAATCGCATGTCACGATAGGTCAGCCAAAACGACGCTGAAAAGTAACACGAGCGAGAACAAGAAGGGTTAGAGAATGAGTGGGAGCGACGGGACCTACCCACGCGTCTGCTTGAACCCAAACCTCCAGCACTCCTTCTACTCAGTTGTCGGTGTCCGCAACCCAAGCTGCCGGGGAACGAATAACCACGATCCTAGCACCATCTACATGACTTGACAACACGAAGTGCGGCGGTAAATCCGCCAGCATACACGAACCCTCCCGGTCGAAGGACCCCCCAGACGTATAGGTGATCAACAGCCGAGTGACGTCAGCGGGGACAAAGACCTGGTTGATGTCTGCAGAAGATGGGCTACGTAAGAGGGTGAGCAAGACCCAGGTCCAGATCCCCATCTCCCACCTGCAAAAATCGCGTGAATAGCAAATTCGCACTAGTTGTGAAAGGAGTAACCTCGTTATGGAACGACCCACAAACAGATGCATCGCACGGGAGACGGCTAAGGTGACGGATGAACATTTCCGCGTGGGCAATTTGAGAATGGATGGATTCGGCGGGGGGTGGTGTGATGGCATTTTCATAAAGTCGGCAGAGTGATGGGGGCGGACATGGCATTGGCGCCTTCCCGCTCGAAGGGAGGATGGCTGGAGTGGATGTATTATCTAAGTGGGAATGGGGAATAGGGAGTGGGGGGTAACACACACTGTATTTGAACGAATGCTCGGGTACGGCAGAGAGTATCAGGCGTTTTCGCCCTCTGTCGCCAATACCGAGATCGCTGTCCACGGAGTTGGTATGTTGCGAGTGCCGCGATTGGCTATGCGAGTTTGAACCAATTCTCTTGTCAAGGTTTCCAGAATGTCTTCGTTAGCGCACAATGGACAAAGACGTTACGTATGCAGCGCGCTTTTCATCACATCAGTGCCGCAAACTCCTGGGCAATATATGGAGGCAAGAGGAGCCGGGGTGTATCAGAGCAGTTAGACTGGGCGGGGTGATCAATAGCTCCAACTTTAAGTCATCGAAGTTAATGGGTTAAAAATAGAAGCGCCACATCTTTGATAACATTTCCTGATCAGCACTCCTACGTTCGCAGAACGGGGTACTTACAATTGGGATAACCTATCCTTGCCACCCCTCCAACGTGGGTCCAAGGAAGAGTGACCTTCAAGTTACCTGCTACTAAGGAAATGATCAACTTTGTATGATGGTGGTGCGGATTGAGCGTACACACCTCCAAGGAATTCGACCTCGGGGTTGGCGATATCGACGTTGTTATCGACGTTCGTTCAAGGTTTCAGCCGTAATCCTCCTGCTCGCTTCCTTCTTCCCTTCCTGCCTGACATAACTTGCTCACATCAATATCCGCTCTTCGTCGCTCACTTCGGAACCTCGCCCGATGCCCCTAAGTTCTCGGCATCCCTGCTTTCCCCCGCGCCTCTCCTTCGTTTGTCAGCGCTCGAGATCAATATATACGGAGCTGGGACAAGAGGCTGAGGATGCCACCGCGTCTATGGGACGGAGGCGGATCGGGTGAGAATAGCCACATCGTAGAGGACCCTGCAAACAAATCCATCAGTTTCGCGCTAGACATATACCGCATCGACCCTTGCTTACAGTCCGTCACGTCCTGCAGTGTAGATACTCTAGAGGCCCGAGGCGATCCAGGCGAGAAAATTGGGGTCTCGGATGACTTTCCACGCCTTTGCACACACGAGCGATTTGGTAATGGACGCACTAGGCAGGAGCTGGATGAGTCCGTTTTCATGAAATTGACGGAGAAACCGGGTTCGGGGGAGATGCGGCCAGAGAGAATGGTAGTGGTATTATAGAGGTGGATATACTGGTGGCGTATCGGAGATGGCATTGGCCATTTGAGAACAACGGTCCCCAGGAATAAGTTTCTGCGAGTAAATTCTTTCACTGTGTGTGTAGACCGGGGAAGCTCGCGTCCGACAGTGAGGATTTGTGTCGGTATAATGAGACGTACTACGTTCTTTCGCTGGTCAGAAGACGGAAAAGGACAAGAAGGCAGTGTTGGCACCTAGGACAGCACAGGCGGTGCGCTTGGGACACATAATCACTCCTGGGTTCGGCGCGGAATGGAATAGAGCAGACACGAGGGCAACTCCGGAAGCTGAGACTGGCCGTTCGGTCCAGTGGGTACGCGACATGGGCCGATTGCACATCTCGTGCTCTTGTTGCAGATGGCCTTTGAGTGAGTCGTTAGCGCGCAGTAGAATCGTAGGGTTGCGCTGGAGACTCACTCACACAGGAACGTGTAAGATAATACCAGATTTCGCATCCAGAAGACTGTGAGGAGAAGAACATGTACTGAACATTCCATAGCTCTCCGTTCCGCTTGAGACTGGACATGAAGACTCGGACTCTCTCACCTCCCCGCAAGCGTGGACGGGAGCTGCATGAAGATGGCGTCAGAGTCACGTCGATACCTCGATCGAAAGCACATACCATCGAGACTATATTGGCGTTGCCGACGTCCGCGGGGTCAGCATGTCGTCGGTGTGGCGACGAAATACCAGTGTAATGTGGTAACGTCGCTCGCTGGCAAGCTGAGGAAGTCCCCTCGAGTGGTCCACGTATTGAGCCTGACCGTTAACGGAGTTTGAACTACTCTTTGGCGCAGATCGATGTTCCTTCCCCGTCCTGCGATGTAAACTTTCTTCGGTATCGCCCTAGTTTCGGTGCGTCTGCTCTGTTTTTCTTTGTTCCGCGTGAGTGTCGCTGATGATGATGAATTGGGATATCTAGGTTTGTCACGCTGCAGTTCAACCGGATACCCATGAGGTGAGCCCGACGCTAGATGGTGTTTGTCTGCTGGGTGCACAAGGACAGCGGTGTAACATGGGTTGATCTGCACACCACGGGGTGGGAGAAATATGACTGCATATAATTTCCTCGTCGATCGTCACGTCGAAGTTTGGATTCGTTCCTGGTTTTGCCCACGGTTCTGCGCGCAACAATCTCGTCAAGTCTCCGGAGCGCATGGACGCTCGTCTTCGTGGCAGATCATCATTATCAACGGTTTTCTCCGCATTTCTTGGAGCAGATTCTCGCGTTTGAGAGACCGGGGAATATTCTCAAATCCTTCAAGGTCTGACCGCTTCGTTTGCCGTCTTTGCTGCTGAATTGTGTGGAGCCAGAAGCACCCGACCTTGACTCTGGGTCGTGCATGGGACATCTCACATACCAGCGTTTTTGCGGCAAATAGTGCAAGTTATCTGGAAAGCATGAATGATTGGATGTGCGCGCAGAGGTATGTCCTTTCCCTCGAGGGGCTATCGATTCGACTGACACTAGGTGGGGCTAGCCATGCGATACTTCCGACATACCACTTACGGGAGCATATATTGATGTCTCGGGACGGCCGAATCCAAGGCGGTTTCTTCTCTCGCTCACTCCTAGGTTGTGTGGCTCGCTAGTGAAATACCTATCTTCCGTAGTAAGTGATATTTTGATATCGGTGCACTCAGGTACGTTCGAATTGATGTTGATCATGTCTTCCATCATTGCGATTCCCAATTCTGTTATATTCAGTGTCACTGTGAACGTCTGTGCAAAATAAGAGTACATCCATGTTATCGACTCTAGCACGACAATCTATGCAGGTGTATATAATGTCGAAGCGGCGTTACCATGAGTCTCCGATCAGCGAATTATAGACTAGAGCATTTTTGCGCCGCCATTTGTGCTGCTCTGGGTATCTGCGAGCTCGAGTATTCCATTCAGGCGATGTTTGTGCAACGAACCATTACAATCACAACAGAGGGCCCACCCACATTCTACACCAAACCTTCCAATACTCTCAGGGTTCATTTGAGGTTTTGTACGCCTTGCCACCACCAGCTACTGACGAACTGTCATTGCAGTTACGAAACACTTGGGATGCATCAAGCCAATCCCGCCGGGCGCTAGAAATCACAAGGGTGTCGACGAAAAGCCGGCCCACCCAGTCCAGTCTGGTTCGCGGGACATATCAACGCTGCTACCACTTGGGAGCAGGCTTCACCAACAGGAGCGCTCTTCCACTTCCCGAACCAGTGCTTCTTCGCTTGTCTTACAGTCCTGCCTGGGTTGCAAGCCAATGCGACGCCCACGCGTCGAGTTTTGGATGTTACTGAAACATTGCAACACGTCTGGCTTCATGTCAATCCCGTGTCGAAAGCCAACCCTGCCACAGTACGGAGAACGAACGAGACACGGTTCGAGTACATTGACCCGTGGATTGATGGTGCACGTGATGGCAACAGGGCCACCCTCATGTACCGTGACTCCTGCCTCCGGCTCTCCGCAACCTTGCGGTCGTCACTTCACCCATTTGCTTCGGGTGATGGTAGCCTTTGGCTGCACCGTATACGCTGTAGTAGTCGCCTCGAGGAATGTGAACAACATGCTTGTTTCTACGACAGCGAAGTGTAGTTCCTCAAAATACTTGCGTCACAAAATAAAATCGCTCACGCAGAGAAGATGCTCTGTTGAGACGATTTCTACATTTTGCTGCGTTTGTTCGAGGACACACGGAGCTCGGAAAACAAGATATATACATAGTTAAGTTAGATATCCGCGTCATCATTCAAAGCGCCACCATCCTCTACCATCCATCAATGACCGAGCGTTAGGGCTCATACCCAGCTTCAACTCGTTCAAGCCTGACGGCTGTTATCTCCCAACGGTTCACGTCGAATCCCCTCCGATTCGTCCACCTCCCCCTCCACGATCGGACCCTGCCCCAGGGCGACTTCCGTGAATGCAATCGCGGGCATAGTCGCGTTTGGAATGACAATGGGTTGCGATAACACACCGAATCCACTGTCAATGCCCTGACAGCCGCGATGACAGTCACGATCATACAGCTCTCGCATGCTGATGATGAACCGAGGCATCATGGAGCACAGGATGCTCGAACAAAATGTGTTCAGGAAGAGCATCGAAGTGTTGCCTATGGTAGTAATAGACCAGTCTTGGAGTAAAGTAGTGACGTGGTAAAGTGCGTTCCTAGAAGTTCAAAGGAAAACATAGCCATGGTTAGTTTTTGTACGAGTATTCGAGAGTAAGATGAGCGGGAGAACATGATGGGGATGAATGGAAGGGGGGACGTGAAATATACACAAGGAAATAAATAATTCCATCTCTTACGAGTCGTTGCATGTACCGGTTAGGCTGCCACTGCTTGGTCGCTTTGTACATGTCAACTGACTGCTTCAGAGTTTGGACAACAGCGAGAACCAAAAGTGTAGTACCGAGAACGAATCGGGGGAGTGTATAATATATGTTAAGCAGGGATGGAAGATTGTTGAAAGAGTTATTGCAAACAGAGACATAAATAACTCGGGAAATTATGACTGGAGAGAAGAGTGACAGGAAGTGAAGTGGCACCTACATGAGGTTGCAGTGACATATGTAGTTTAATTCGAGACATACCTGAGAGGTGGGTGCTGGGCTTTTCATAGATAGCCAGCAAAACAAGGCAAATGATGACCTGTAGCATGTACATGATCAGGAGGGCCCAGAGGATCCTTTTCGATCGATTCCACATTGCGTAAACTCGCAGGATCATGACCACTGCAATTGAAACCATAGTTAGGGGAAATGTAATCAAGGGGTGGAGTAACTCACAATCAGCAGCATAAAGGAATATCAGGAATACCCAGTTAGACACCACCAAGATCACAGTACCTTCAGAATCCATGTCTCGTAGTACTGATATTGCAGAGGGCAGTAAATCAAAGTGCTTACACCTAGTATGGAACCATTATCAATACATGTTGTAATCTGGATTTAGATGCATACATCTATTGGAAAATAACAATCAATGACAGACAAGGTCAAAATCAGAGAAACTGACTGTTACCAGGCCTGGAACAAATGTGCTACCATCTATGAATGCCATTTGATCAGGTCAATTTATCAACCTCCAATATAAATGTGAATATACAGAGGCCATCAAGGCTTGATCACAGATTTATTATTAGCCATGTAATTTGATATGCATCACAGCAATCATAGACCTACATGATCCACCAAAGACCGGCATAGCGGACCTACGGAATTGTCAATTCGGAACATGTGCAACAAAGTGCCCCTGTGAGGCTTTGTACACACTAGAACAAACATTGTAGAGACCCAGGCCCAGGGTCTGCGCTGTCGGGTTGTCACTTGTCAGAGACTCCATGTTTGCTTGACTCGGATAACTGTTGTTTCCTTACCCAAATGTAGTCTATCTGTAAACTGTCAGCTGACAAAAATTGCGTTGGGAGTGAGAATACATACCTCTCCTGCAAACGTGAGGACTGCAGTGGTAGGATTGCAATGGTCATTTCAGTTTGAGAATTATGATTGGCATTAGAGAGTTTCAAGTTCTCACAATAATCATATATGACAACAGTGCTGATAATCACTGCACACATTGCTTATAGAATCAATCATTGACTGAAAGTATGAGTGACCGCACGGGATGTATAGTCATTCGTCTGGAGAAGCTCCAAAACAGACTGTAAATCGGAGGACATGACAAACACGATAGGCTGTTGAACGAACAAGCGAAGGTTGAGAGCCAACGAGGGGGGAGATGCCAACGATTCGCGCTTGAAGTCCCTTTGCAGTTATATCCTCTCCCCGGCGTGTTAACTATTTGCTTCAAGACTTATTCGGAACAAAGTACGATGAACGATCCACTAACATGAAATTACGCGATACAGGGAGGCAGTCACGGAAGGCAGTGCGAGAGCGTGTTCGTTGGAGCACCGGGAAAAAAGTCGTCGGCGTGTATGCAGTACAGGACTCTGGAGTCCAAAGATAGAATCATGGTCTGTGTTTAGGATCATGATTGTGAGCATGATCATATCACCTTCCGTGGCAAGTGAGAAGCCTCGAAGCCGTAACACCAGAGTTCCACACTAAGGCCAACACCGCATTCATGCCATGGGCTCCTTCCACGCCACCACTAGCCCGACGGTGGCACGAGCGGGGTCATAGTATATATTGGCAACCCACTCCTGGTCGTCATTATGTATCCATTATGCCAATGCATCGTCCAAGCCGGTCCCAACCCAATGGAGAGGTGTTTTTCATAGCAGAAATTCGTCCGAGGTAGTACCCTCGTGTGACCCGCATCAACCTACCCGTAAATCTGAAGGGATGGTAGAGTAATCAAGAATTTGATGATGACCAGACTCAGCAGTACCTCCCCACGAATATTTACCAAAGAACTCACCCTCAGCCACGGCCGTATCAGGTAAGTGGGGGAGCTGCAGAAGCGATGCAGAGAACCACAGCTCTGCCAATGGTGATCCGAACTGGGACCATCTAGAAGCGTGTCACGGGGTCGGGTGATTCATCATCCATTGGCGTTAGAAGCAATGCAATAACATGCGGATGCTTGTGAAATCACTGCGCATCTCCGGGTTAAGCGGGGAGAGGGCCAGAGAGAAGAATGGAGGACATCGTGAGTCTGACGCGACCGCTTCAAAGGTTGCTTCCGACATCGGTCCGAGAAGGCCCAAGTCAGGATGATAGATTATCGACAACCCCTCTAGCAATGAGACGGGATCTTTGACCTATAATACAGGATCAAGTCTGAAGGCGGACAGTCGAAATGCATCTCACCGATTACACCAAGGTTCGACGCCCACGGCCTCCGCAATTGCAGTTTATCCCCCTCTTGTCTGTCTCGTTCACTGCCTTCGCTGGATTAGATGCTTTGATGGGGTCACAGGATAGCACTCGGTTGCTCAGGCAAAGGCCAGTCAAAGCCACGGGCGCTCTGCTAAATTCAGTGGAAGGTACTAGTGAAAGAAGAGAAAAGGAAAATACACTTGTACGGTTGTAAACACTCGCAAACGAGGTGGGACACGGAATCACCACTAGGTTCTCCAACGGCATGTCAACGGAGCGCGAATCGTGGACTGTCAGACACAACAGACCAATGGCACAATGAAAGGCGGCATCGGATGCTTGCGGGATATGCTCACCTGCCACTTACAGGTTCGCAGCCTGATTGATGCATCCTTCAGCTTTGTGCAGTCCCTGGGAATTCGATCGAACGCACCCACGAATGAAGGAAACACTGTGTTGGGACGAGGTCCACGTTCCCTTTTCTTTAGAACAGCAGGCTTAGTTATACTTGCACTGCTCAATTCCGAATACGAAGCATATATGGAGGTGTTTTGAAACGGACATCTGGGTCACGTTCCATAGCCCTCCATCATGAAGACGTAGACCAAGGCAGCGCGTATGTATGTTTGTGCGATGCAACGTATAGATTGCACATAGCGTGAAGAGGCGTGACTGTCCTTGTGCATACCACATGTTACGATGGGATGCCCAGGTCACAGTCCAAACGACGCTGAAAACCAATGTGAGCGAGAACAAGAAAGTGCTAGAGAAAGGGTGGGAGCGACAGAGCATACTCACGCGGCTGCTTCAACACAATCCTCTACCCAGTTGTCGGTGTCCGCAACCCAGGCCTCTGGCGAACGAACAACCACATCCTAGTCCCATCTACATTACCAAATGATGTGGAATGCGGTGGCAAATTAGCTGACATACACACCGACCTCGACAGCTGTGCCCCTCCACAGCTGCAAAAATCGCGTAAATAGTGAATTCACACTGGTTGTGAAGGGAGTCACCTCGTCATGGAACGACCCACAAACAGATCTAGTTGTTTCGCGCGACGACCTCCTGTTCTTGGAGTCGGTTGACTGTACCGTTATGCTCTCGATTCGCACGGGATGGAGATGCTTGAGACGTCCGAGGAGGGGATTCACTAGACTGTCTGGTCACCAGACTAAGACGGATGGGATTCTACAAAGCTAGTGCAATGTCGCCTTCCCTCTGAAAAGGTGGACGGTGTCGGAGGTGGGTGGGTTTTCTGAACAGGAATAAAGACATGGGAAGGAGTACTGAGGATCAGAATGTGTTCAAACGAATGCTTCCGGACGGCGAAGAGCATCGGGCAATTCCCACCATCCATCGTGGATACTGGCATCGCTGCCGACACGGCGATCTGGACGAAGCCCGCAGAAGATGTCGCCCAAGTTGATGGCCGGACCAGTATAAAGTAGCGTCGTCGTTGCGCTGCACTCTCAACCACAAAGAGGCTGAAGCAACGGAGTCGGTGTTTGAATTGCTTCAAGTTTCCATCCTAATCCTTTCGTCGTCAGAATCACTGGAATGAAGTGTTATGTAGGTCAAGCTTCAGTTGTCAACTAGACGTCGGCCTCGAGGTAAGACGAGGTTGGCGATATCATTCTCGTTATAGACGGTAGCCCAAGTTTGAGATGCAGTTCCACAATTTTCACATCCATCCTGTCAATGACAACTTGCGATTCGCTCACAGCAACATCTGCTCTCAACTCGTCATGCACTACAGCGCGCTCGCCACCTGTGCTGCATCACGCGCCATCAAAGCATTCGACAGGTATGCATGCATTGATATCCGAGTCACTGTTCAAAGTATGATCCTTTACTATCCATCAACGCCTTGGCTCCAGTGCTC
>JBBPRF010001065.1:0-11428 GCA_038092875.1 Lanmaoa pseudosensibilis | reverse complement strand
CTCTATGACGGGTGGATATGACATCAAGGTCCGCAGGACGGTTGAGATCCAGAACAAAAACTGGCTTGTTCCGAAACCGTACTTCAAATGTCCATATCGCAATAAAATTGGTTGCACTCAGTGAATCGGACCCCCGACACTGTGGCACAAGCGCAAAACCTGCATCTGCTGGGAATAGATAGTAGAGAAGTGCGTTGTATGCGCCCCAGTGATATTCATTTGTGAGAGGGTTAGGGGGAACTGTGGTGAATTGGATAGGGATATGGGGGGGCCAAGGCATGGCGTTGAAAGTTAGATACATGGGAGATATCTGGGTCCAGCAATTATACGAATCTAATCGTGCGCCAGAGTCACTGGCGGTTGCCACCCCCTGTCTAATGCATCATACATCCTAGCGAGATTTCAACCGCAGGAGGAGCCGTGCTAGTATACCGTCCTACAGACTGATTCCTGCTGTCTCGCTTCCGTTTTTTCTTCTCCCTCGCATCGAGTTTTCGTTCTGACCAATTCCTGTTATCTCGCCAGTTGGTTGTCGTTTTTCGTCACCCGTCTCTTCCGCCCTTTTTTCGTCATGCTCAGTGTATTGTGCGCATCCTTGAGCGTATTATACTTGTATTGCGCAACCAATCGAAGCTCTCACGCTCCCAAATACCCAGGCCAATTAGAACATACTGTGTTACTAGCCCAATACCCAGCGACAGATAAATAGAGTGATCCTCTTCATCGGTCACTCGGGTTTTACACCCATGTCGCGACTGTCCATTGTTCATTGGAACGACGTGTACCGCGTCACGCCTCAGAAGATCTTGCCAAACGGTGACACGATCGACGTCACCCAGTTCGCTGCCCTCTTGGATAATATTCGACGCAACTGGCGCGTGAGATCAGATGGGGCACGCGATGGCCTTTCACTATTCTCTGGAGACTTGTTTTCACCATCGGTCGAGAGTACGGTGACCCGAGGAAGCCACATGGTGAGACGAGATTTTTCGTGTATGGCCTTTTGGGTTGATGGCTGGTATGTATGTACAGGTCCCAGTGATGAACGAGCTTACACCGGATGTCGCGTTGACGGGTTTGTGCATTATCGCGGGACCAGTGTGACTACTCTACTAATTAAGTGCATTGCGTTATCAAGGCAATCACGACTTTGATTTCGGTTTGCATCGATTCGGCTCGTTCAATGCCAGTGTGTAGTGCTGAGTACCACGCTTCGTAGGATACCCACATCTTTCGAAGTTGGTCGATGACACAAAGTTTGTAAGTCGACTCTCCATCGGAGCTCCATGTAAGCCGTTTCACATGTGTTTGAGCCCTGGCTTCTGAGCAACATCGTCGACGAGAATACCAACAATGTTCCGGAACACCTACATCTCTTCAAGGTGCTAGAGCGGTCAGGCGTCAGAGTTGGTATCATTGGCCTCGTCGAAGAGTCTGTGTTCCACAGTTCTAGGATTGACATACATCATGACTCTGTTCCACAGGGCCTGGATCAGCACGATATCAGCATGGCCACCTAATTTCAAGTTCAAAGACATGGCAAAGACTGGTAGAGAATTATCACAGCGGTTGCGCGGGGAGCATCAATGTGACCTTGTTATCGCATTGACTCACGCTCGGTAGGAGACCCCCGGCCATGCACTTGAAGGTATTGCTAATACATTTCGTAGGGTCCCAAATGTAACATCATGATTCGCCGAAACGAAAATATTTGCTCACCTTGTCACCATAGGATATCCAGCTAGCTAAGGATTTATTAGCTTCGTCACCCTCTGCTCAAAACACCCATTCCATAGCTGAGGAACATGGCGTGGACATCATCTTGGGCGGCCACGACCATCTCTACTTCGTGTCGAAAGGTGTGACCACTTGGGAGGGATACGACGTTTCAAAGCCGAGCATTGGATCTGAAGGGGACAACGGTGACATACTGGTAGTTAAGAGCGGAACAGACTTCAGAGAACTGAGCGAGCTTACACTAGAGCTCGAAGATACCCCTCCAGGTAGCGTTAGGAAGAAAGTGATCAAAGCTGTCCATGGCGAGTGTTCACTGTTACCTCTTCCGGAGAAGTCGAGCGGCTGAACCGCGTTGGTGTCCAGGTAAACACCATCAGATCCAGCCTGGTATGCCGTCTTCGAAGAACCTGCAGAAAATCCTCCACGACGTGTTGTCGACGGTATCCGAGTCATTGAAAGCCCCTGTATGCATCACCGAAGTAGAACTGGATTTGCGATCGCATTTCTTGCGCACCAACGAGGTATGCGGATTCGTTCAGCTAGCCAGGATAACTTATATCCTCTCCCGTGCAGACGGCGGTAGGAAATTGGTTCGCAGACGTCTTAAGGCACGCATATGACGATGCGTTGTCTACGAAATGTGGCAGCGGCTCCGATGGGGTCCTCATATGTGCCGGGACACTGCGAGGAGACACACTGTATCCTGCAGGTATAGGTCTATCTGGCAGATAGCAATTGCTACACCCACTGAAATTATTGAAGGCGTGATCACCCTCGGGAACATCCTGGAGATTTTACCTTTTGATGATTCTACTGTTGTACTTGAGCTAGATGGGGAGTCCTTGTGGGATGCGCTCGAGGCAGCGTTATCCACATACCCCGCACAAGAGGGGCAAGTGATCGTCTCATGTATTTGTTAATTCTACTGAAGGGTGATTTTAGACGGTTCCCCATCGTATCCGGCTTTCGCGTCTCTTGGGACTCTCGTCGCCCGCCCGGTCAGCGTGTACTTGGGATTTGGCTCTTACAGGAAGTAGACAAAACACCGTCAGAAAGCTCCGGCACCAGCTCTGGTACAGGAACTCCCGCCCTCGTGGACGGTGAATTTATTAAGAGGGAGAAGAACGGGCGAACATACAAGATCGTAACGAGAGAGTACATGGCTACCGGGCATGATGGGTACACCGCCCTTCTTGGACATGAATATCTCATAGATGATGAGCATGGGCAACTGATGAGCGGTCTCGTTAGGAAGTACTTACTTGGTGAGTACTGATATACCGGGTGAAGCAATGCATGTCTGATGATCGCGTTGGCAGGGGCCCACTATGTCAACAAGATGGTTCGTTTACGTGAAATGAACCAGGAAACAGATCACCTTCACTCAGAGACGGCTGATGTCGTCAGACGAGAGATCGAGCATAGAAAACGGCACACGCACAAACACCACCTCTGGCCCGGGTTTGCTCAAAGGTGGCAGCATGCGGCTGTGAACGCGCTGCATAAGCTACATTCTCGCCTACACTATAGGGATCACTTCAATATCACCGCGCGAGAGCACATGAGTGGTGTTGATTGCTATGATGGAAAAAAGGTTCGACGGGGGAGTGGGGGGAATGGCAAGAATGGTCATGAGAAGACCTACAATGAGGATCTGCTTGTAATTCATCCAGTTATGGATGGAAGATTCAAAGACGTGGCAAGGAGTTAGTTAACTGTATGGTGTACAGTGTAGAGTAAAAGTGTAATGAGCGCCAAGTTTACCATCCGACTGCAGTGAGAAATGAAGTCGCCCGCGCCATGGCACTACAAAAAGGGGGTATCCACCACAATGCCTGACTATGCTGAAGGAATAGAGACTTCGGGGACTTGGACTGGTGGTGGTGGGTCTCCAGTTAACGTCCGACCATAATGTGTCAAGACACCTATGGATGAACCGATGCCAGCGCCGCCCAACACCACTTTCAAAGAAGTATGAGCAAGTTTTGTTTGCTGAAGCCTGGAACCTGCTCACAGTTTATCGTACTTGCTCTCCTCCAAAATAGGGCGGGGGTGAGGACAGCAAGGAGCAAGGCACCGATGGTGGAATGGTCGTCCCCTCGCAATGATGCCGTCTACAAATAGGTGAGACAAAGCACATGAGTTGATTCAAGGAGAACGTACATCGTAGGCGCTACGGATGTGCCTATTTCTGACGGTGACCTCGCTGGAGTTGGCGGACCGAACATACTCAAACCCTCCACCAACCGCACATCCTAAACCAGCGTGAACGAAAACACAAAAGGGGTGGGTAAAAGCTTACCGACTGCTCCTCCAACCCAAGTCGCGCGTAGGAAGCGATTTATGCTGAACTGAGCTCGGCCTTTGCGCGCGAGCACGAAGACCGTGTATGCCGGCGTGGTGAGCAGGGAGAACAGCTGGTACCCCTTGGTCATGGACCGCCGCACAAGAAACTCCACATCCGCTGCATGGGAGCCTTCGGCAGCCATCTTGACAGCAAATTTGCGACGTTGACGCCGTCGCTGTCAACGTCGATGAGCTAGTAGTGTGTCATACCACGTGATCTGCACGGACCAGGCTTGCCCTAATGCCAGACGAAAGGCAAGGCAAACGCCGATCTCCTTTGTTCCCCGACTCTGTGCATCTCCCCGCTGCGACTGTAATGTCGGCCTCTCCATCGATCGATGCGTATGATGCACAAATGCTTGACTTCTCTTCAGATCCCGATGTCCCAATGAACATCACAGGCTCCGCAGAATTTTTCGCAGAAACCTTGATGGACCACGATGGCCACCGTGCTACTTCTACTTATGCCGAACATGCCAGCGTAGAGGTAGACATGGAAGAATACGTCGGCGATAATGCAGAATACGAAATGGCCGATGAAACCGCTGAATATCAGCGCCTTCACGGGGACGAGCTACTAGACATTGAAGTTTACGACGCGTCACACGTACCTTCTCCTCTTGTCCCTCCTCAGCCCCTTCAGCCATCCGCCGACGTCCCGATTGATTCCGCACACCCAGCAACGCCGTCATCAGCCTTTTCGGAGCACGCCGCTCTCCCTGAGGTGCACGGCGAGCCGGAGTCGGGGGTGCATACCGCTCCCCTTGACCACCCGGCGGGTGACGCTCCGCACGTGGAGCCCTCAGCTTCAGGGGGAGGTCTTTCTTCGGAAGCGGTAGCTTCAAATTTGGTGCATCCAATTGACGCTCCCGACGAAAGTATACATCTTGTCAGTGAGTTCCACGAGCAACTAGGCGATTCTACCCGTGCCAACGGGCAGCCGTTTGAAACGCCGGCTCCTGCGGATGCGCATGACGAGGCAGAACCCCATGTTCCACCTGTCGCCGAGGAGCACCCTGCTAACTCAGAGCCACCGCCCGCTGAGTCAGCGCCTCTTGCGGGTGCTGAAAATGCTTATGACAGCGGTCCTCCGGTCCAGGCTGAAAAAGCTGCAGAGCAGGCACCAGTGACGGAAGGAGAGACTACTGATCCCCTCCATATTTCGGATGGTGTCTACATCGATCCTCCTCCCGCTGTTTTACTGTCTATTGCCGATCTCTCCACGCCAGGATTTGCGTTGTTCAATCAACCCGACGTAGAGGGCGAATCTACAGAGGAATCCCACGGCAATTGGAAAGTTTACTCGCTACTTCTTGAGAATCGACCTACGCTATACTACGAACCTCTGAGTAGCGTCTTTGAGGCGCTACGTCAGGATGAAGGTTTACTTTCTCGCGTTCCCCATAGCTTTGAAGGTGAACTCGTACTCGACGCCTACGATCTACAGTTGGCAGTCTCCGAGGTCAGCAATACCCTCGACTGGAGAACTGCCATATGCTAACTATTGTACAGGACAACGTACATTCACGTGAAATTAGTTTACACGATCTCAACATTTTACACGATGGATCTGACTTTGTAGGACCTCTTCGACTTCTCCTTCGTGCTATTGTCCCACGGTTTGTCATTCGATACTACGCACTTCAAGAGCAGCTTCAGCGACTGAACGCGGCCGCTGAAACAGGGGAAGGAGAACACGATGAAGGTTTGTCTTACCTTTCGTCGTCACTGCCTGATGACTTACACTTGTTTTAACAGAACATCACGAACACTACGACACAGGTGGAGAACAATCCCAGCCTCAACAAGAGGAAGCAAGCAACCACCCCTCCACACACGTCGCGGTCCCTTCCGAGGGCATGGAGGCACCGCCCACCACAGAAGCCGAAGCACTCACCAAAGAACCCGTACTTCCTCCAGAACTGATTGAAGAAACTCCACAAGAGAATTATGAGTCGGAGGACGCTTCCGGTGTTCAAGAACCTGCAGCCGAATATCACGAGGTTACCGGGGAGGCAGCCCATGCTCTTGAGAACGAGGACGATTATCAGGGCAGCGAAGCCGGCGAAGACGAAGACGAATCCGCCAAATCCGAACGTCTGGATGCTGACCAGGTTCATGACACAGCAGCAGGAGATATCGACGCCCCCGCGACGGTTACTGGACAGGAGTCGGAATTCGGAGGCGAACAGACTGAATATTTGGATTATGTTCAGCCGGAGGAGTATGACGAACGATATGGTGAGGACCTTCCAGAGCGAGCCGGAGGGGCCTCCCCTGTTCAATACGGCGAACCTCCACATTATGAGGAAGAAGGAGAGCAAGATACATCAACGGCAGTGGATGAAACCCAGGCCGTTTTATCCGGTGAGGATGAGGATGAAGAGGACAAGACTGTGGCCACCCCGATCCCTGCCCGTGCAGTCCTTGAACCCGAATCGAGTGAGCTCATTGATGAGAATGCCACCAATGAGTCGGTATCACGTACGTCTATACATTGGCCGTCTCTCCAACATTACTAATATACCTTTGAACTTTTAGCTAAGCAAGATAATTCGGTCCCGAGCAGTGAAGAACGTGCGACCAGCGAGTCCACGAATGGAGTTGTCCACAGTGAGTATGTCTCCCGAGCAGCTCAGCATGTTCGTCTGATGAAACCCTAGTAGAGCAAGCATCAGGTAATCAGGAGACAAGTATTGCCCAGGCAAAAATATTATCAGAAATCAACGAATCTGATTCCAACTTTGTTTCGATGTTGGAGCGTGAAGCTGGTATGATTTTGTTGATTCTCACCCGCACCTCCGCTCACAAGTACAATATAGATGCTGAATTTGACCGAACATTCAACCCTGAACAGGGCGGACAGGAAGGTAGTATCGAAGCCACCCTTCAACACGATGAGACCTGGGATGAATGGGATGACGAAGACGCCGAAGGGGAGGATGAGGAAGACTGGATAGATCCAGATGCTGTATCAAATGAGAGTTCTGTCACCCTCTCGAGCAAAGCGTCATCAAAGAGAAGCCACGAGGAGATAGATCCTAGCGAGGAAGTATATGTGGAAGATCCTCGAGCTTCACCAGGTACGTCGTGTGCGTTTCCGCTAGCATCGTGTGTTAAATATCTTTGCAGGGTCAAAACGGCCGCGCGTCGAATGATGTGACGCACCACTTCAGTCAGCGGCTTTGCCCACTGCTTCGCCATGCTCGTCACTGCACAATATATCCGCGCCCTCGCACCTGTGCAGTGCTAACTTATTATCTCCGTCGACGTATTCTCCCCCCATGTTGACATCGCATTCATCAGGCATCCACGAGTAAGGTCAAGTAATTTTTTCCGTCACTAGTTTTTCCGCGTCCATTCCGCACCACTTGCATTTTCTCATCTTCCGTTCGCTTTGCGTTGTATCCATGACTGACCTTTTCAGCATAAAATCGAAGGATATTGGATTGGCAGGACACGAGGTTTGGGCACGACGAGGTGGTATAAGGTATCATGTTTTGTTGAAAAGTAAAGGCATGTTCGAGTACATGTAATGCTTTTACGCCCGTCTGAAGAAATCCATGTCCCGTCATCGCAACGGCGATTGCCGGGTGCAGAAAAAGTCAAGCGATTCCGAATGAATCAAGAAAAGGTTTAATCATCGGTGTAGACTACGATCTAGGAACTTTCATGTCACTTTAACACTACCGTGAGCGCGTCGTTGACTGCGAGTCCAGCCTAATCCCAGGTCGCCGTCTTACTCCGGTACACGTATGGCCGACGCAGACACCTGCCGTCTGTGCATTCAGATCATAGACACACATTTCGGCCCCCTCACAGCAGTAAGCATTCATGTACTAAACCTGCACCCCGTTCCTCATCTCTTTGCCAGAAAGTCGCGTCTGCGCTGTTGACTCGAGGTCGGCTATCCCTCTCGCAACTCGTCCGTTTTACCGGGATGAAGCCGCGGACCGTGCGCGCATCCATCATCATGCTCATACAGCACAACATTCTCTGGCATGCCCATACGGACGACGAAGGCGAAATGCTCGAATTCAATACGCTCGAATGTCTCTTGCGGCTGAGGTTTGGGCGGTATGTGTGGTTGGCGGAGAACTTCTTCGGTCAAACGGTACGTCCCCTCCGTGTTTCGTGTTCCATGCATCATCACAAGGCTGAGCGGCGGTCGTGTTCTCTCTCTTTTTCTCTGTGATCAGGGTGCGGAGATTGTACAAATTGTGTTAGATCACGGAAAGCTTCGACCACCAGATATCATCTCACGACTGTCTCGATACGACCCCAAAAGTGAGTTCACTCTCCCGCTCGGCTCCAGCAGCATGATTCCGATACCTTTTACGTCTTTGCATAGGCTCCAGCATGTATTCACAATCATTGTACAAGCTCGTGTCGGAATCATATCTCAAACCATCCACCATTCTCTCACACAATTCACCACGGGACAAACGGATTAAATATGAGGCTGAAGAAAAGGTCAAGATTTCTGGCTTTCCGACTGCGAAGGAGCTTCGGGAGGCCAAGGTGACTGCTGTGGCAAGGCTTAGAAGAGAAGAGGAGGCGGCGGAAAACGTTGGATTGGTGTGTGTCTTCTGTGATACTTTTCTCATTCGGAAGAGGATTGATCAGTCAGTTTAGAAACGGAAGGCGAAAGAACAGCCGAGCGGACGCTCGTCCAAGGTAGGGCTGTCTGTGTCCATAGAGTCGCTTGTTGAGATTGAATTTCTGCTTGGCCGTCGCTGCAGAAAAACAAGGTTGTCGAAGACGTGGTCGATGTAAGTGCTCCGTTATCTTTCCAGAGTAGATTCTTAGCGCTCATAGGACGAAGTCTACTTTCGGGTGAACTTTGACAAGTTCAACATCCACATCCGCAACAAGGTACGATCCCACAACGCGAATGCCATGATCTCAAGTTGATAAAGTAGACGTAGCTCATCGAGACCGCTGTGGAAGAACGGTTTAACCACAGCGCCGCGCTAGTTATGAGGGCCACCCTCAAAGCAACTGAGTCGAAACAAAAATCCGTTTCCGAGATCCGTTCGGGTATGTCATTCTACTTGCGTTTACATAGTGCGAACATCGACGCCTTACGTCTTTTTCCTGTTCGTCGCAAGACCCTACTTCTACTGCTGCTATTGGGATGCACATTCCGGATGACGAGAACCTGACAGATGGACTTTCGACTACCTCCAAAAAGCCCTCAGACGCCTCCCTAATAAGAGACTACCTTGGCCTCCTGGCGTGTGCGGACAACCCGACGCCAGCTGGAAAAGCGGCATCCTACGTTAGTCTCGGTGACAACAAAATCAATGTCGAGTTTGATACCATCAGTAAGCGGTTAAGAAGACGTGTATTAGAAGCCGTGACGAGGGAGCGACATGGGGACGATGGTGTACGGATCGTCAGGCTGTTGTTGGACGTCGGGAAGATGGACGAGAAGCATGTGAGTGGTCCCATTCGGCCGAGAATGAGAACCTTTTGACCTCTTGCCTGGTCGTAGATAGCCAAGGTGGCAATGATGGCCAGCAAAGACATCCGACCCCTGTTGTCCGCGCTCTCATCCGACTTTCTGATATCGACGCAGGAAGTCCCGAGGAGTGCAGACCGCAATCCGACACGAACATTTTATCTTTGGTGGGTCGTTCCTGGTAATGATGATTACCCGTGTCCTCAGCGACTTGGCGTCTCTCTTCTGGCAGGCACGTTGATCTGGCAAAAGCTTACTCGGCGCTCCTTGCAAGTCTTTACAAGACGCTGTTCAACATTGGTGCCCGTCGACAAGCGGAGCAGGAAGAACCCAATGTCAAGGCGGTCCTGATGAAACGGGAGCGAACGGACGTCGCTCAAGACGCGAATCTGTTGACACGGATGGAACGCGAGGTGCTGGCAGAATGGGAGCGGAAGCGGGAGATGCTGAGCATATTGGAGATGCGCGTAGAGGAAGCGGTGTTTATTCTAAGAGACCTCGATCTAGGTGGTAGTGTGGACGATACGTGAATGTAGGGTGTATCTGAGTGATACGCCGGGTGTGGCAGTTCAGGCACTAAGAGAAGGAGAACCGGGATAAGCCATCTCGTAGAGGTTCACCGCCTATGTTAGGTGCTCCCCCGACTAAACCACCCTGTACCTCCACGGCGAGCAAACATAAAGTCATTTTATTTATATGATAGTTCCGCAGTACCGACCAAATCCAAGATGAAGGCGTCGGGTAAAGTTACCAGTCGGACGAGGTGGTGCAAGGAGAGTACCTATTGGGAGTGCGGAGGTGGCGTCTCTACGGCGGGGTTGATTGACACTGTATATTGTATGCTTACAATTATCAACATAATTTTACAGGATATCCTTGCGATACGACTGTCTATCATGGAGTAATACTCGTTGGCCCACTAGGCATCGAGACCGCGAGGGATCAAGAATGAACCAAAATATTTTTCCAGGTCTGCAATGGCGGTCGAGGGAACGATTGTCCCTACATATCCATCCGGCCGAACGATCACAAGCGTAATCTGCTTTGGATCAATGCCGAATCTCTCATATGCATGTCCACCCTTGCTCTCTGTCACATCGGTATCGTCGAGAAGGACTCTGCGACGTGTCCATGGATCAACTGACCAACAACATGGATGAGAGAATATTACTTACTTTGACCAGTGGGGACGGAAGAATGCAGGGACGAGCAAGTAATTTATGTCATCTTTCTTTCCCGCGGTGATCGTGATAATCTCGAATACAGTAGAGATGGCTCCATCAGCACTGTATTTACGGAGGAAGCTTGACGGCTTGCTCAGTTCCTCCGCGAGAAAATTCAACTCGGTGATCCGCGTCTCAGTCAGGTGCCCCACGAAGAACAGCAATTTGAAGCGAATGTCTGCGGGAAGTAGGTCCTGTATCTCAATTGGGTGTATGTCGGCAGCGCGAACGAAGATTTGTGGGTGCATTCTTTGTCCAATGATGAGATTGTCCGCGCACTTCTGGTGTTTGGGATCCACAATCGTAGACGGAGAATAGTGAACTCCAATACCGCTGGTGAATCCTCTGAATGCTTGGAACGCTCTGATAAACGGGTTGATGAGAGAAAGGTTCGCAGATAGCGAGGATACCGTATGCAAGACGCTAACCGGAAGAACTCTTCGTGGGATACGCCATCTTAATTCTCCGCCGTCCTCGGCTTTCTGGAGAACAAAGTTGCAAACTCCTTATCAAAATTTATCAAGTCTTGCGCGTATTTTCTGCGTTCGTGTTCATACTAAGAAGAGAGGTTATAATAGGTGTAGAAAGGTCAGTCATTGTAAAACCTACAGTCTTCAAGAGTGACGGGCTGGACCATCCTCTGAGCACCTGTGCAAGC
>JBBPRF010001064.1:0-11450 GCA_038092875.1 Lanmaoa pseudosensibilis | reverse complement strand
GGTATATGTGGGTGAGAAATTACTATGTATGGATAAAGTAAAGAAGGTTGTGTGAGATAAAAGTAATGACAGTGTGAGATGACCAGACAGAAATGAATGTGAGAATAAGATAAGGTGTAAATGTAACAGAGATTAAAACCATGAGGTGTTGCATGTGATAAGGTCTGGACCCTAGTCATGTGATACTTCTCACAATTACGTGTACAAGTCACATGACTGGTAAAAGTGAAATGGTAAGTGATAGAATGAAAATGGCTAAGTCCAAAAGTTTGAAAATATTCATATTATAACACTACCCCCTTTTTAAGACTTGAATTCCAGATGAGTCATGGAAGGTTCAGTGGTTGTGAGGTTTTCATAAGGAGAGAAGAGGGAAGTGAAGTCCAATACAGTAAGTCCATGGAGTTTCCTCGGAGCAGAAGGGTTCTTTTTGTGGAATTTGGCAACAGCCAAAGGTGCTGTGTGAATAATGTCTGCTGATTTCCATGTGCGATCCATTTCGTCATAACCATTCCAGTGAACCAAGTATTCCAGCTTCCAGCCTTTGAGACGTGATGCGGCCAAATAATCCACCTCAAATTGTTCTTCTCCTTCTTGATCTACCTCAATTGCTTCGGGATGGACTTTGGGCTGTCCTGGTAAAGTTTCCTGATAAGGTCTTACACAAGAAATATTGACCATGGGATGGATGTGAACGGAATTAGACAATTTGAGTGTAATGGTATTTGGAAGGACCACAGTGATTGTTATGACCTTATCACAAATGACAAAATCCACAAGGCTCAGAACTATCTTGCAGCATACACGGCTACTGGCACAAAGAATATGTGGAGCTTCACCCAAGTTCAACACCGGCCTACAAGGAGGATATACTCCAGGCAATGACCAATGGTGGTAAATGAAATGGATTAGACTGGGGAATCCAGTCGCAAGTGTCTAGCTTATATATATTACATGCACACGCACAGACCATGCTGTGCATGAGAGGATCTACTAAGTATGGTAAGATGAAAGAAGTGTTTGTGTGAATGACAGCATGAGATAAAGAGCAGAAATAACCGTGGGAATAGATAAGGTGTGAACAAGACAGAGATTAAAACCATGAGGCATGTCATGTGATTAGGTCTAGACCCTGGTCACATGATTGTTTCTCACGATCATGTGTACTAGTCACATGACTGGTAAAGACAAAATGATAAGTCTGAAAAAGTTTGAAAATATTTATATTATAACACTACCCTCTTTTTAAGACTCAAATTCCAGGCAAGTCATGGAAGGCTCTGTGGTGGTAAAGTTCTTGTAAGGGGAGAATAAAGAGTTGAAAGCCAAGACAGTAAGTCTGCAGAATTTGTGGGGTGCAGAAGGGTTCTTTTTGTGGAAATCGGCAACTGCCTGTGGCGCCATATGGATGATATCGGCTGATTCCCATGTACAATCGGTTTCGTCGTAACCCTTCCAATGAACTAGATACTCCAACTTCCTGCCGCAGAGACATGATGTGGCTAGGTATTCAATCTCAAATTGCTCTTCTCCTTCTTGGTCTACCTTGATCGCTTCGGGACAGACTTTGGGCTGTTCTGATAGGGTTTCCCTATAAGGTTTAATGCAAGAGATGTTGACCATGGGATGGATGTGGATAGAGTTAGGCAATTTGAGGGTGACAGCGTTAGGAAGGACTACAGTGATAGCGTAAGGTCCAATCCATTTTTGTGAGCTTTTTTGCCATGTATGAAAGTTTGAGTTTATCCGTGGAAAGCCAGACCTGCTGACTGATGGAGTACTCCACTGCTTCTGAACGATTCTTCTCAGCTGAAGTAATCATTCTGTCTTGGGTGGCTTCTAAAGCCACTTCTATCTCCTTGTGAGAATGACTCATATCTCTGGCAAAACCTGCCAATTTCCCTTCGAAACCCATACAAGGTGCATAGTTCTGAGTGACATTAAAGGGAATAGTTCCAGTGGCAGTAGTGAGCATATTGTTATGGAAGACTTGAGCCATTTTGAGCCAGTCTGCCCATTCATTCTGCTTTTTCCCTATGTAAGCGCAAAGATACTGCTCTAGATCTTGATTGATGTGCTCTGTTTGGCCATCGGTTTGGGGATGATAGGCCATAGAAATCTTCTGGGAGATACTGAGGAGTTTGCACAACTCTTTGGTAAATGCAGAAACAAATTGAGAACCGCGATTGGAAATGAGTGTGGTGGATAGTCCATGGGTACACCAAACATGATCCTGAAATAGAATAGCTAAGTCCGAAGATAAACAGGTATCATGTGTGGGAATAAATACAACTTCTTTCAAAAATCGAGCAACAACAACACAAATAGCAGTAAAAGAATGTGATTTGGATAATTCCATAATGAAATCTACCAAAAGATCTTCCCATGATTGCTTTGTGACGGGGAGAGGAAGAAGTTTTCCTGCTGGTGCCTTTTGCTTACCCTTCGTGAGGGTGCACACTTGGCAGCTATCTACATAGGTTTTAATGTCCTTGGTAACACCAGGCCACAAAAAATAGCAAGTAAGAGTATGAATAGTTTTGGAATGTCTGCCATGTCCAGCAATAGGAGAATCATGACAAAGAGTTATTAAATGAGTACGTAATGATTCTGGTATGAAAACTTTGTTTTTGTCATTTTTGAAAATATTCATAGTAGTGTTGAAAAGAAAGTCATTCACTGCATCAACCCCCAGGGAGGCTGATTCAGATTCCAACTCCAAAAGAAAGTCCAAAGATAATGAAATAGAATTAATAAAAACAGAAGGAGGCAAGACCATTACATTACTGTTATGATCCTGCACTGCCTCCCCATAATCTGGTTGATGTGAAAGTGCATCGGCCCATCCATTCGTAGAACCAGGTTTGTAAATAAAGACATAATTAAATTCTTGAAGAATGGTGTGCCAACGGGCTTGCTGACCGCTTAAAGTCTGCAGCTTCTTCCAGTATTCTAGATTCTTGTGGTTGGTCCAGATTTTGAATCATTCCCAACCAATAAGATAATGGCTCCACTCTTCCAGCGCCCGAATCACTGCAAGTAATTCCTTGTCATAAATAGGGTAGTTGCACTCTGTGCTGTCAAAGGAATGAGAGATAAAGACTACAGGCCTCCAGTTACCATCATCACATAATGTGGAGAGCACAGCTCCTGTGGCTATATCTGAGGCATCCGTTTCAACCCTGACTTCCTGTTCCTGATTAGGGTAAGTGAGGAGGGGTGCGGTCGTAAAGTGCTTCTTCAAAGCGTCAAATGCCTTTTGCTAATCAGGACCCCATGTGAACAGAACATCTTTCTTGGTAAGGTCGTTCAGGGGGTGTGCGATCTTGGCAAAGCCTTCTATGAAGCGTCTATAATAATTACAAAGTCCGAGGAATCCCTGGAGCTGCTTTAAGTGAGTGGGAACAGGCCAATCCATAACCCCTGCCACTTTACTCTGCTGCATCTCTACCCCCTTTTTAGATACTACCATACCCAAAAAGTCCACTTTATCCTGAAAAAAGGCGCACTTGGAGGGTTTTACATAAAGATCATTCTTGCATAAGTGGCAAAGGACCTCTTTTACTACCTCCTCATGCTCTTCCTTTGTCTTCTTGGACGTAAATATCATATAGTCATCTATGTAAATAATTACTACAGCGTATATATCATTAAATATATCATTCATCATTTGTTGGAATATGGGGGGAGAATTAGTCATTCAAAAATACATTACTGTAGGTTCATAGGTGCCGATGGGGGTGACAAAGGCACCTTTCCATTCATTGCCTTCTTTGATTTGTACATTATTATACCCCTAACGTAAGTCAAGGGCAGTGAACATATCGGCATTTTTTAGCCAGTCGATAAGCTGGGGAATTAAGGGAAGCAGATAAGAGTTTTTTACTGTACCTTCATTTAAATATCGGTAATCGATAACCATTTGCTTCTTGCTGTCTTTCTTGGGAATAAAAAAGACTGGCAAGGTCTGTGGGGATTTGGAAGGTTTGATGTACCCCTTCCTGAGTTTCTTGTCTATGAATGTGTGGACTTCTTCCATTTCAATATTGGATAACGGAATTACTTGACCCTTCTTCAGGACGAAGTCCGGCTTGAGATCAACGGCATGATTCCAAGGCTTGCATGTCAGCATTTTTTCAGATTCTTTCTCTGAGAAGACATCTAGAAACTCGTGGTAGACCTGTGGGACCTGGTCAGTGAGTCCTTCTTCTATAGTACAAATGTGAGCAGGCTCTGGTGCATAAAAAGTAGAAGCACCAGGCTCTGTACCCATAATTTTACAGTATTGTGTACATCGTGGAAAAGAAATCATCTTTTGGGTCCAGTCAATCTCAGGGTTATGGCAGTAAAGCCAGTCATACCCGATAATCATCCGGTGAGTTCCCAATTTAGAAATATAAGCATCTAAAGTTTTGTAATGTCCGGTGACTTCCATGATCAAAGACACTGCATGATGAATCTGGCCAATAGCCCCTTCAGATCCATTCACATTATGTATCTTGATTGGGTTGTCTAGGGTATAATAAGGTATTCCATGACGTAAAACGTAGTCCTGATCAATAAAAGTATGGGTAGCACCTAAGTCCAAGAGAGCTTTGAACCGGTAGCATTCCCAGTGACCATTCTGCTGACACATGATGACTGTCTCAAGCAAGAACTCTCCACTAAATGACAAAGTCATGCCACGGTGCATAGCGGTCATTGAAACTTTGAGGGGTTTATAAATAGAAGAAAGTTTTTGTTGTTTATTCAGAGAATTAAGCACACTATTATTTAATTCCAGTGCCACGCTCAATTGAGATGCTCTGACAGAAGAAGACATTGTACATAATACAACTGAAAGGTCAGAGATAGGAAAATCATTGTCTGTGCAATCAAGAAAAGAAGAACTATGTACATAATTAGGTCTGTGCATGTGAGAACCCTCATTCCTCACATGCTGTTGCCTTTTAAAGCCTCAGTTGCCCTTTGCCTGGCTTTGGCTTCAAATTTGTTATGGTAGTAGGCCTCAGCCTCTTCTGAAACAAAGACTTGGTGTGCTGCTGCTTGCGCTATGGAAGCAGCTACTGGTGGAGTAGGGAGTGGATGACCTACATAATGCTGGGCGACCTGCACCTGTTGATACCTGTCATACAACGGCAGAATGTAACGACCTTGGTTGTAGTCCCATGTCCATTGTTGCCTAACCTGAGGTGCACAGGGAGATCATCGAAATGGGTTTTGTGGGCAGTCAGGCTTGATATGCCCAGGTTTCCCACAGTGGAAACAGGTCCTTGTATCAGGATGAAGTCCCAGTGCAGCCTGCTGCACACCTATCTCCATGGGGGCACCACAGCCCGGTTGAATTCCAGTTGCTGTAAACTGGGGGTGAGACGGTGGGGGAGCGGATGGAGAAGCATATGGGCCATTAGGCTGTGGAGGAGGGAGTCGAGGGAAGCAGGCGGGGGGTCCATATTTGATGGCAAGCTGCTCCATTGCTCTGCCAACTTGTCGACATGTGTCTGCCAGCACATTGTATTCCTTGTAGATGAGGTGTGGGCGGTTTAAGGTCATCCATTCATAGACCCAGTAATCGATTGCTTTTTTAAGCAGCAAACATGCGTGGTAATCCTCAATTCCCGCTTCCTTCCTTAGTATCTCAAACCTTTGCAGGAAGAGGTCCACTGGGTGCCCATTTTGATGTAAAGCCTTGAGTTTCCAGAGTGACTCATGGGTGAGGATGTCAATCCAGAAATACACTTTTATTTCTTGTTGCAGCAGAACCCAGCTGGGCCATGCCGCTTTTTTTTTTACCCCAGTTACAACACCCAAGGCATTTCATACCTCTGTGGTCTCATCATCAAGGTACTTCTCGAGGGTGATCTGGGTGAATCCCTTGGCTTTCTTCTCTAGACAAGATAACACAGCAATTGTGCAAAGCTTGTCCGACTTCCATGATTGGGCATCTACCCACAGCCTCATTCACACCCACCAAAGGCAGAACACATTCCAATCACTGTCCCATTTTTCAGGGTCGGCAATCTTCTTAGTCACATTGAACTTTTCCTTGTCGATGTTTAAGTCAGTGAGGCGCTGAACGAGGTCGTTGAGGTCGATCTGGCCTGACATATTTGATTACTTGTTTAAGGGAGAAGTGGGGGCAGAGGTATGGGCGGAGGTGTTCTAGGCAGTGGTGAGAGATGAAGTATAAGAGCACATCTGTGCACTTTTCTATCTGAGACAGCTTGAAATCTTCTTTCAGTTGCTTACTGCCTGATATCTTCCAACCAGACTCTGGGCAACCTACAAACTTGAGGACACAAAAAGTACTTCTTCAACCAAAGGTAATATCTCCTCCTTCATTGGCAATTCCAAAGGTGACCACAGTGACCTATCGTAAAAACTAAAAAAAGAAAAACTATCTAAAGAGAAGTTGGGAAGTGGAGGAACCGGATACACCTGGCTACGGTGGGGGGAATACTGCCCTCATTAGATGTGACATTACAGGTAATCACGCAAACCTGCCCCTTGTAGCGTCAAAGGGGATACAGACTGTTAGGCACTCAACAGACAACAGGGGCTTGTACACTATGCCCAGCAGCAACATTATCCATATTTATGACGGTGGACAACCATATATGCAAGCATTTCACCGAGTGCTTTTCCTGCTAGCGTCAAGTGCTAGTTCCTCTTGTTCCCTTAGCTCTGGGACCTGAGTGTTGTGTATGACAGTCTAATCCAAGTGTTATGACCATATCACGAACAACAAAATCCACAAGGCTCAGAACTATCTTGCAGCATACATGGCTACTGGCACAAAGAATATGTGGAGCTTCACCCAAGCTCAACACTGGCCTACAAGGAGGATGTACTCCAGGCAATGACCAATGGTGGTAAATGAAATGGATTAGACTGGGAATCCAGTCGCAAGTGTCTAGCTTATATATGTTACATGCACACGCACAGACCATGCTGTGCATGAGAGGATCTACTAAGTATGGTAAGATGAAAGAAGTGTTTGTGTAAATGACAACATGAGATAAAGAGCAGAAATAATCGTGGGAATAGATAAGGTGTGAACAAGACAGAGATTAAAACCATGAGGCATGTCATGTGATTAGGTCTAGACCCTGGTCACATGATTGTTTCTCATGATCATGTGTACTAGTCACGTGACTGGTAAAGACAAAATGATAAGTCTGAAAAAGTTTGAAAATATTCATATTATAACAATGATGGTGTAGGATCCAATCAATTTTGGGGTTAATTTTCGTGCCATATATGGAAGCTTTAATTTATTGGTAGAGAGCCAGACCTGCTGACCAATGGAATACTCCAGTGCTTCTGATCGGCTTTTATCGGCAGATGCTACCATTTTCCTTCTAGCGGTCTCTAAGGCCACTTCTATCTTCTTGTGAGAACGACTCATATCTCCTGCAAATCCAGCTAGTTTCCCTTCGAAACCCATATGAGGTGCATAGTTTCAAGTGACATTAAAAGGGATGGTGCCAGTTGCCATGGTTAATGTGTTGTTGTGGGAGAATTGAGCCATTTTCAACTAATCTGCCCAATTGCCTTGCTTCTTCCCAACATAAGCACGGAGATATTGTTCAAGATCTCTGTTTACATGTTCTGTTTGTCCATCGGTTTGGGAATGATATGCCATGGAGATCTTTTGGGAGATATCAAGGAGTTTGCATAAATCCTTGGTAAACACAAAGACGAATTGGGGACATGATCGGAAATGAGTGTAGTGGGTAGGTCATGGATACACCATATGTGATCCCGGAATAAAATAGCTAAGTTTGAAGAAGAACATGTATCGTAAGTGGGAATAAACACTACTTCTTTAGAGAAGCAGTCTACTACCACACAGATAGCTGTAAATGAATGTGATTAGGGAAGTCCTGTAATGAAGTCTACTGATAAATCTTTCCAAGGTTGTTTAGTGACTGGGAGGGGGAGGAGTTTTCCTGCCAGTGCCTTTTGCTTACCCTTCATGGGGGTGCACATTTGACAACTATCTACATAAGTTTTAACGTCCTTGGTGACACCAGGCCACGAAAAGTAGCAAGTGTACGGATAGTTTTAGAATGTCCACCATGTCCAGCAATGGGAGAATCATGACAAAGAGTGATTAAACAAGTATGTAATGATTCAGGTATAAAAACTTTGTTTTTGTCATTTTTGAAAATATTCATATTAGCATCAAAAAGAAAGTCATTCACTGCATCAACCCCCAAAGAGGCTGACTCAGATTCCAACTCCAAAAGAAAGTCCAAAGATAAAGAATCTGAATTAATACAAATGAAAGGAGGCAAGATTGTAATATTGCTATTGTGATCCTGCACTGCCTTCCCATGATCCAAACATCGCGAAAGCACATCAGCCCGTCCATTCGAAGAACCAGGTTTATAAATAAAAACATAATTAAATTCCTGGAGAAGGGCATGCCAATGAGCCTGCTGACCACTAAGAGTTTGCAGCTTCTTCCAGTATTCCAGATTTTTGTGGTCAGTCCAGATTTCAAATCATTCACAACCAATAAGGTAATGGCACCACTTTTCCAGTGCCTGAATCACTGCAAGCAGTTCTTTATCATAAGTAGGATACTGCCTGGCATTGTCATCTGCTGGTGGAATGTAACAACCTTGGTCGTAGTCCCAGATCCATTGTTGCCTTTGCTGAGGCAGACGTGGCTGTTGACAATATGGGTTTTGGGGGCAGTTGGGCTTGATATGCCTGGTTTTCCCACAGAGGAAACAGGTCCTTGTGTTAGGACGTGAAGATCCCAGTGCAGCCTGCTGCACTCCTATTTCCATGGGGGCACCATGACCCGGTTGGATTCCAGTTGCCATAAACTGGGGGTGAGATGGCAGGAGAGAGGATAAAGAGGTGTAAGGGCCATGAGGCCATGGAGGGAGCTGAGAAGAAAGGCATATGGGAGGTCTGCACTCAACAGAGGGCTGTTCGATGGTGCATTCCACCAATCAACAAGCATCAGCCAATACCTTATACTCGTCATAGATGATGTGTGGGCAGTTGAGTGTTACCATTTTATAGATCTGGTAATTGATCGCCTTCTTGAGGAGTGCACATGCATGGTGGTCCTCAATGCCCAACTCTTTCCTTAAAACCTCGAACCTTTGCAGGAAAAGGTTGACAGGGTGGCCATTTTGTCAAAGGCCCTCTAACTTCCTTAATGACTTATGGGTGAGGATGTCAATCCAAAAGTACACCTTGATTTCTAATTGCAATGTGCCGCAGCTGGGCCACACTGATTCTCCTTTGAGGCTGGTTACAATGCCAGCCATGTTCTTCACCTCCATGGTCTTGTCATTGAGGTACTTCTCGAGGGTGATTTGAGCAAATCCCTCAGCTTTCTTCTCTAGATCAGATAACACAGCGATGGTGCAGAGCTTGTCTGACTTCCATGTTTGGGCATCTACCCACAACCTCATGCACACCCACCAAATGCAAAAGGTGTTGCAATTACTGTCCCATTTCTCAGGATCAGCAATCTTTTTGGTGACATTGGCTTTTTCCTTGTCGACATTTAAGTTGGTGAGGCACTGGACGAGGTCATCAAGGTCAATAGTTCCTGACATATCTTTTTATGGGATGGAGGGAGGAGCAGGGGCAAAGGTAAGGGCAAAGGTGTTCAAGGTGGTGATGAGAGACAAAGTATGATAGCACTTCCATGCACTTTTCTATGTGAGACAGGGTGGAAATCTTCTTTTAGTTGCTTACTGTCTGGTATCTTCCAACCAGACTCTGGGCAATCTACAAACTTGAGACCATAAAAAGTATCTTTTCAATTGAAGAAAATATCTTCTTTTTCATTGGCAAATCCAAAGGTGACCACAGCAACCTATCGTAAAAAGCTATATATAAATAGTACTATGGCTGTGGAGGAACCAGATATGCCTGGCTACGGCAGAGGAATACTACCCTCATCAGACATGACATTACAGGTGATTACGCAAACCTGCCCCTTGTAGCATCAAAGGGGATATGGACTGTTAGGCACTCAACAGACAATGGGAGCTTGTGCACTATATCCGGCAGCAACATTATCCGTATTTATGACAGTGAACGACCATATATGCAAGCATTTTGGCAAGTGCTTTACTCATCACTGTCAAGTGGTGATGCCTCTTGTTTCCTTAGCTCTGGGACCTGAGTGTTGTGTATAGCAGTCTAATCCAAGTGTTATGAACTATCGTGAATGACAATGTCAAGACCACAAGGCTCAGCTACTTTGCAGCATACACGACTGCTGGCTCAATGGATGAGGTGGGGAGCTTCGTCCAAATTCAATACCAGTCTACAAGGAGGATGTACTCCAGGCAATGACCAATGGCAGTGAACAAAATGGATTAGACTGGGGTTACCAGTCACAAAGTGTCTACTTTATATATGTTACAGGTGTGTGCACAGACCAAGCTATGTGTGAGAGAAATTACTATGTATGGATAAAGTAAAGAAGGTTGTGTGAGATAAAAGTAATGACAGTGTGAGATGACCAGACAGAAATGAATGTGAGAATAAGATAAGGTGTAAATGTAACAGAGATTAAAACCATGAGGTGTTGCATGTGATAAGGTCTGGACCCTAGTCATGTGATACTTCTCATGATCATGTATACAAGTCACGTGACTGGTAAAAGTGAAATGGTAAGTGATAGAATGAAAATGGCTAAGTTCAAAAGTTTGAAAATATTCATATTATAACAGTTTCTTTGCATGTTTGTTGAGCCAGTCAGAATTGACACCAATTTTGACTTGTTCTGACAGGTTACGAAAGTATGCCTTTGCCATCGTAAGGATAACTTCTTGGTTCAAGTCAGCATCATCAAGTTCTGGCTTCCCTTTACTGTGTAATGACTAATATACAAGTTAAAAGTGAGTTATTATTTCAGGGTACCTTAGGCTTACTTGTTCGTTTCACATGACAGATTGCACAACCTCATTGAGGAAATGTGTGTTGACCTTGTGATCAACTTTCTCCCTCCACTGCGGCCACCATCGATTCTGCCTGTTGACTGTCATGAATGGTTGATCGTTGGAGAGTGGTTCCATAGCAACAAGTGTAGCAATTCGCTCTGTGTAATTGCTTGCCTGGTCAATACCCATCAGGTCATAAAAAAGTGGGTGAATCACTGGCTAATTATTGGAAGTAATGACTTCCAATAGCACAGGGACAAGAAGGGATGAACACTTGATGGTAGGCTCACCAAGTATTGAGGGTAGTTGGTTGATAGTCAAGGGTGAAGCTTGGTAGTTGTGCTTCTGGTGTGGATGTGGAACAGGAATGAAGAGAGGATTCTTTGTTAGAGAGAGAAGGGTAATAAGACCCTCCTTATATACAGACAGGATGTGTTTGTACCTGTGTACTGTATAGTACCTATATAAGGTATATCACAGAATGTGATAGAACATTATAGAACAAAGGGAAAGATAAGGTGAGAT
>JBBPRF010001063.1:0-11462 GCA_038092875.1 Lanmaoa pseudosensibilis | reverse complement strand
GACGCTGACGTCCGGCGGAGGGTACGCTGCATATACTATATATCAGCCTGTTCCAAGGAGAAATCCGAGAAGCATACTGAAGTGTTTGACATCTCGTCTAAGATTGAATAAGAAAGAAAAACGTTTTTGAGCAGCTTCCACAACACCGCGCGACTTGCCAGTTCCAGATGACTGGATGATGGAAATGGCATTATTGTATGCCCCTAGCGTATGGTAATGGTCCACAATTTCAAGCAGGGCTTCTGGGAAGTCGGCGACATAAGGTGTTGTAAATGCCTTGAAAACGGCTTGAAGGTTGTCAGGTAAAGCTCAGCTGGGCGGCGCTTTAGGAGCAGGATGCAGGAACAACGTACCACCCACTGGTACAACATATGATCCGATCAGTCTGAGCACGTGAAGGCACGAAAAAAAGCACTAACGATCGCGATTTGCAGAGTAAGCGACACCACCTGCGTGAAGAAATTCGATCAGGGTTGTAACTTGTCGATCCAGATAAGTGGTTCTCACCCCCGGATGGAGGGTGATCCGGACTGTCATATTCGATCTGTTTTCGAAGAATAGCTAGCATAGAGATGATTCAAGTTGTGAGCACGGAAGCTA
Organism: Lanmaoa pseudosensibilis; assembly: GCA_038092875.1. Lineage (NCBI taxonomy): Eukaryota > Fungi > Basidiomycota > Agaricomycetes > Boletales > Boletaceae > Lanmaoa > Lanmaoa pseudosensibilis. The sequence continues at coordinate 10,862 of JBBPRF010001063.1, read as the reverse complement.
ACTGAAATATTTGAGGTACCTACGCAAGGACATGACATCTTCATAGCGCTGTTTAACGATGGCGCTTTGTAAAGCTTGCCTGAGATCAGGGTTGGTTATGATCGACTCCTTGACATCAATCTCATGCAATGCTTGGTCCTTCAAGCATGCTTCGGGTGGGGCAAATAATAAAATGAATGATAGCGTTTTGATCAGTGTGTCCTCCTTCGAGGGGTCCGACAGACTGTGATTTACTAGCATCAAGTCCTGGAGTGCCGAGTTTATGGATTTATTTGCTGCCTTGTATTTCTCTGCCAGTGTGTGTTGCCCTCCTACATCAGTACGTTTGGCGGCGGGTTGGGCTTCCAGCTCAGTAAGAGGTCGTTTGGACATGATGGTAGGACGCAAAGGCAAAGGTGGTGGCCGTCCCGTCGCCGATTTCTATACTAGGTAAAGCAAGAGACGTCACCTTCGTCATGCTGTGTGGTTATAGACTCGTGACCAGTCCATCACGTGCGCCGCAGGCCGTCGATAGACGGACTGGTAAAACTCGTTAGGCCCCAAGGGGAGATTGTACCCAGGGTTCCCACGCAACGGTCCAAGTTCCGATGACCGATCGAGGACCGATTTGCAGGTACGTAATCCACGTGATGTCCCCTGAGTCACGAGACGCCTTGGGGATTGTTTGCAAAGTTCGAAATTGTTCGGGCGGGGAAACACATATATGAGCCGGAATTACCATTATGTTAAAGCGTCGACCGAGTTATGAATTTCATTAAATGACTGATTGCGCGCGGAGCGCGCTACACTCTTTGTACTTACCTCTAGTGTACTGGAACAAACAAACGATGCTAATGTTAATTTCAAACTCAGACCTACTACACTTTCGTGTTGGCAAAATAATCAATTAATTGCACACAGAGCACACTGCATTTTTGGTGCTACGGGTATACTGGAACGAGCTGCGGTAATGTTAATCAACCCAGACTAGGTTTTCAAGCTTGAGCATACTACACTAGTGTGCTAGGACGACTATAGGTAATTTCAAACTCAGACTGTATGTTAAAACTCAGTTTAGGGCTCACTGGATGAAAATCTGGGCTTTGACATGGCAGAAAAAAAAAAGAAACACAAGGGAAAAGAGGCAATGTGAAGGTATAATAAACACAATATTTTAATTGTGAGATCAGACTGCCTATGGTTTACATTCCCTCCTCATACTGCTGCCTCTGGGTTGAATTTTCCACATTCTGATGGATAGCTTCTCAGCTCACCTGCCAGCTTGCCACCCCTGGGTATGACCAATTTTCTCCAAGGGGAGTGAGCAGGCATGTGATTACTATGTACTTTTTTGGACCTTTCATCTGATAAGATACACTGGCCCAAGCTGCCTGAATGATGAGTAGTTATCTCGTTTTCTGCTAACTTTCTGCTAAGTTCCAGCATAACTCAACTCCTATTGCCTGCAAACCAGTGTCATGGACTTGAACCCTAACAATAGCAATATGGATGGGACTGGCCCCTGTTACACTTGTGACAAACACATCCGAAATGCCTTACAAATCCTTTAAGATGGTCGTATGTTACAAGTTTTCCTTACAGACTCCAAGAGAGTTGCTTTTTTTTGTTTCTCTTTTCTTTGTCTTGATTCAGACTTCACCTATAATTTCTTTGACAGCCTTGTTCTTGAATATTACATCCTGCTCCCTCTCTTACTTCTAGACAGCTTCGTTTCTTTTAAGGAAATCCCCTTCTTGGATTTCCTTTGTTTCTCCTTATCCAGTAGATTGCTGTGGCACACTGCTTGGTTTGTGCTCCACAGCCATCCCTATAAATACACTGCCCTCCATACTATTACTCCTCAGCTAGTTCTACACAATCCAAGTGTAGTTTCTAGACTTCCAGCCTTATTGATTGTGATCTTAAGTGCTAAGATTCTCATTTGCTCTATGAGACTTCAACCTGCTCTAATAAGTGGTTGCTAAAGCTAGGAATTATGCTTCAGCATAACACTGTATATCATTGCTTGACTTTATCCTACATATCCTTTGGTCAAGCAACTACAAATTCAAAACATATCAAGTTTACTTCTTCAACAATCCCTCTGGAAAACTGACAGAACTTTTGGATTGCATCTTTGAGGACAAACATGGATGGTTGACTGTTCTTTCCTGGATGGAACCACAGGTGATCAAACTTGTTTCAGACAAGATTTCAAAGGAGATGGACAATATGAAAACTGTGCTCACATGGATGATCAATACTACCACTCCCAAGAACCTTTTGATGTAAGACATTGACACATCTATTGGTCCAGTTATTAATAGCACTGCCCTGATCCTTGGTCACCTCTTGCATATTGCCATGGAAATGAAACATGCAAGAGAGAAGGACTGTACTACTGTATGACTTGTGTTGAAGCCAAACATATACTGTACTGGCAGAGTCATGTATAGGCTACATACCTTAAGTGTAGTGGGTTCACTGTTGGTGATGGTTCAAGTAAGAGATCTATTCAAACTCAGCATAGCTGAGTTGGTACTTATGTAAATACAGGAGATGCATGAACTTATTACTACATATAGTAGATTAATGTTCATCACTCCCCCTTGTCTGATATATCATAAGGGTATGCTAGACATAAGTATCTACTACATGCGCTCAATCTGAATGAAAGGCAAGGTTCTTGAACTCCAAACCAAGTTGTTTTCTAAATTTCTTGAATTTGACAAATCTGAGGTTCTTGGTGAACATATCTGCAGGGTTGTCATCCCCTGGAATATAAAATAGACTTACTTGTTTGAAAGTCATCACTGCATCATGTATACAATGGTACTTGATCATAATTTGTTTAAAGTGTTTCTCAGTGACAGGATTCTTTGCTATAAATAGAGATCCTTGGTTGTTACTACAGATGGGAATGGGTTGAAGCTTATACCCAAGTTCCTCAAACACCTGTTTAATCCAAATGACTTGGCAAGAACAATCATTCAAAGCCATATACTCTGCCTCTGTAGAGGACAAAGCAGTGGTTTTTTGTAAATGTGAATTCCACAAAAACACTCCATTCACTAATTTCAAGTAGTAACCTGTTTGTGAGTGACTGGTAATTTTGTCTTGACCCCAGTCTGAGTCAGTACAGGCAATGATGCCTTTGTCAGAATTTCTGACATATATCAATGAGTAATTACTGGTGCCAAGTAAGTAATGGCATATATATAGAGCTTTCTCAAAATGCTTGTGTGATGGGTTGGCAGATTGGCATGCTAGCTGAGTTATGGCATAGGATATATCTGGCCACATGCCAATCATTAAATAAAGTAATGAGCTGATAACTGTCTAGAAGTGAGTACACAATTCCAGATTAACAGGGGTGTCATTCTTTGTAGGGTAGTAACCCTGTGGTAAAGGTGTATGTGCAGGTTTAGTGTTGATCATTTCACAGTGCTCCAGCATTTTGTCAAGATAGTTCCACTGGTCAATTATAATGCAGTGACCTTCTCAACATATGTGGATTCAGAGAAATTCATGAGGTTCCCTGAGATCTTGACATTTCCACTTTCTCATGAAAGTGGCCTTACGTTTTTCAACCAGTCTCTTCAAGGAACTGCAAAATATTGCATCATCGACATAAATAATAGCGAGTACAAAATCCTTTCCTCACTTGTACACAAACAATCTAGCATCAGTTTTGAGCATTCAAATCCCAACTCTGTCATGGATTTGTTCAAAGTGCACCACCATGTTAGGCCAGTTTGTTTAGGACCATATATTGCATGTAGAAGTTTGAGTACTTTGCCTTTTAGATGGGGAGGCACAAACCCTTCTGGGAACTCCATGTAGAATTCTTCTTCCAGAACACCATACAGATAGACACTGCAGACATCAAGTTTTGATAGATGCCATTTGTTTAAGGCAGCTAAGGTGAGCATACATCACACTGTTTCAAATTACACTACAGGTGAGAATATTTGGTCAAAGTCTATTCCTTCAACCTGAGAAAAGCCTTTCACTACTAAGTGCATACATTTCTGGCCATCAGATTTAACATTGAAGACCCATTAATTTTTAATAACCTTACAATTCCTGGAATGATTGACTACTTTCCATACCTTACGTTGCTTGAGCATAGTGAGCTCTGTGTCACAGACCTTCTGCCATTCAGATTGTTCTGTGGCAGGTAATTTATTGATGTTCCTGAAGGATCATTCCCAATAATTAGGGGAATTTGTAGATTGTGCAAATGAGATAGTGCATTGGCAAAGAAAATTAATGAGTGTATCTCCCCCTTCATTGGTGATCTGCTCAACATCTTTCTCAGATGGAGTGGATGATGGAGGAAGGCTGTCAGGGATATCTGGTGTCTCAGGTGTTTCTGGAGGGGTACCACCAACAAGGTGTTTCCATGTGGATTCCTTCTCTATGTCTTTAACCTATTTAACAGGGTCACAATGTTCACCATAAATATTGCCAGGTTGGGTAGGCAGATGACATGTGTGCTCTGACTTATGCAGTATGGCAGAAGGTCCAGCAGGTGGGGGTTGCAGCGTGCATGGAGGAGTAACTGGAGAAGGAGGTGGTGGTGGTGTAGGCTCCTGTTCTGGCAATGCAGGTTGCATAGGTTCAGGAGATGGTCCATGTATATGTTCATCCTCAGAATCAGAACCATCTGAGGGAGTGAAGGAGTGATTCTCTGGCATATGAGATTTGCAAGGGGTGTGCATAATCAGCTTATGAGGCTGAGTTCCTGAACACCTGGAGAACAAGTGCTCATCAAAGATTGCATGCATGGAAGTATGCAGTGCATTGTTAGGTCACATGAAGAGGTAGTTGATGTCACTGCTGGTGGAGACACCCAAATAGATCATGAGCTGTGATTTAGGTTGCAGCTTACCTTTCTAAGTCTCATTTGGTAGGTGTACATAGGCACCACATCCAAAAACTCAAAGGTGGGAAGCAGATGGTTTCTTCCCCTGAAGTAGTTCATGGGGGATTTTCTACTGCAGGCAATTCATGGGCATAATGTTATACACATGTATCACATGAAGTAAAGCAAATTTCCAATAGGAATCAGATAGGCAAGCATGAAGATGCATTGCCTGAGCCTTATCCATGAGGGTGTGAATCAATCACTCAGCATGACCATTCTATTGGTGCACGTATGGGACGGACTGATGGATGTGAATCCCATTATTCCGCAAATAGTCAGTAAATGCTTTGGAGGTGAATTTCCTACCAGCATCTGACTTAAAGCCTTTGATATTGGCATTAAATTGAGTGTGGATATACAAAAAGAATTGTTTTGTGGTTTCAATGCCTAATCTTTAGACCGGAGGCAGGAAGCCCATGCCATGAATGTATGGTTATCATAATAGACAATGGCATACTTGAATTTATGGTATAATTCCACCTCGAATGATTTGAGGTCTGAATGAATCAACTCAAATGGTGTGGTTGCCCTGTGATTAGTATGAGGGAATGACTGGTAGATTGTTTGCCTAACTAACAACCAGGACAAATCTTATCATGGGATGATATCTTTACATCCAGGAAGTCCTTAAGGTGTTTTCACATGGCTTTAAGTATATCCTTTGAAGGATGCCCTAGGTAGTGATGAAGCAAATCATAGTCCACTGATGCCATAGAGATGTTGGCATTGGGTGGATGGCTGGTGTGTACATCCAGAACATCATATCAGCTCCATGGGAGTGGAACAATAGAATTGTTTTTTTAATGCATTTATTAAAGAAATCAATGTGGCCAGGGCCAGTATTGATGGTGAGACAATGATCTTTGAGCAAGGTGCCTATTGATATAAGCCATAGGTTGCATTGTGGCATGTAGATAACTGGCAATAATTGCATAGTTGTGCCATTGAAATCAATGATGACTGTATCTTCCCCTAAAATATGGGCTTTGCTGTTTGCCATTTGTGAATGATGAGGGGTGGCATATGGTTGATACTCCACAAAGTATTTCAGATTATGAGTAAAGTGGATGGATGCCCCAGAGTCCAAGAGCCACATGTGGTCAGGTATCATATGATCATCTAAAGTGCACTCTTTACCTTTCCTTGATGACTTATTGCAATTATCACACATGGAGAAGGGAGGCATAGATAATCGAGTCCATTTCTCAGTATCTACTACAAATGACAGCATATAAAGTACATTATTCTGTGGTGAAAATCACACATCAGTATCTGAGTAGAGAAAGTGAGATGGGACTGACCATTCCTCAAAGAAGCTGAAGTCCTCCAGGTCCCCTAATAACTGTTCATCATCCTTTGCCTGGCCACCATTGAGGTTGAAGTAGTGGTTGAGGAACTCATCTTGGTCCCCTTCATCCATCAACACAATGTCCTCATTGTCCACATCCATGATGGAAGTGGAAGGTACCAGAGTAGGATTGAGGTGCTTTTTGAGGGTGTGCCAGGCATGATGAGAAATTGGTGGTGACACTGGGGATGGAGAACGATGCCTCACAAAGTTAACAGGTGGCAGAGAGAGGTGTCCAGACTGGAAGTCCAGGATGGGATAGCAAACACAATCAGCTCAAGGGTATGGATGGTCTGGGATGTGGGAGTCACCTCCAGACTGCAAGTGAGACTTATTGTCTGCTGCACTTGAGGAAATGCAGGGGAACTGTAGCTGGTGGTGTTACGCTCGACCCGGGTAGGACTGAACGTAGACCTTGTAGGACAAGGGAGGTCTAGGAACAAGGGTTCTGTGGGCGATGACTCACTCTCGCAGCAAGGATACCAATGGGCACGTGAGTGACCTCGTGGTCTAAGGAAGTCGTCTGGTGATATGCGCACAAGTACGACTAGGCCAGGAGTACAGTCGCAATGATGGCGATTTTGACCTGCCTCAGGGACAAGGGAGTTCAAGGGCTAGTGACAAGGGGAGCAAGGAACTAGTCGATTGCCAGTAGATGACGAGGTAGACAAGGTAGGTCTAAGCTGAGGATCTACTGCTAAGGTACTCGCATATTTATATGTAAGGAGTCCGCACATGGACCATGAGAACATAGTACCAAAAATGGGAAAGGAATAATGGTGACGCGTCATATGATAATGGGAGCCAATAGGGAAGCGACGCGTCAGTTATTATTACAAAGGAAAGATAAGGATGACATCACAACTGCAGATGACGTAGGAGTCACGTGGAGAAATGGCCTTGGCCAACTGGAAAGGTCACATGCTTAAAGGGAAAAGAAATGTACGAGGCAGGAGTCGAACGAGCGACTCATAGTAATATAGTGTATAGCCAACGATATTAGGAAAAAGAGTAGTCCTGGACAAATCGTAACATTACCCCCCTACTAAGGGTGAAGTCCCACTGAAACCTTTCTATGGAGAACCTGTGATGTTGGCATATCCCACATCATCGATGGGGTCGTTGTCGACGTAAACATCATCAAACCGATCTAAACAGTCAGGGTCATCCTCATAACGGTGATGCTCAGAAAGGATAGGCGCAGGGACAGGGACTGGATCATGATTTCCAGGTGCGTGTCGAGACCTGCGGGAGTGGTGGGATCTGGAGGATGAGGAGTTGGAGTGAAACAACCGGCGGGAGGACGAAGAGGATGATGATGGGGTGGTATGGTCACAGTGTCGCCAGATGCAGACGTCGGCGTGGTGTCCGGGGGCTTGCTTTCCACACTGAGAACACCAGTAGCTGCGGCATTGAGTCTGGTTGTGGCCGGGGGCGAAAGTTGTGCAGAAGGGGCAGGAGTATAGTGGACAATCCCATTTCATATGGCCTAAATGGTGGCATTGAAAACAGGCTTGAGGGTAACGAGGGTCCGAAGGGGAGAGAGGGTTGCTTTGGAAGTTTCGGACTTCAATGCAATGGAGAGCTTCTGCTGTATAATCGCTGATGGGGGAGGACGACGCGGACGGGGTCTTGGGTTCACGCTCGAGATAGGCAGGGTCGATGGTTTCAACCGGGGGTTCTTCTTCTTCGGGAGTAGTGGTGACGGTGGGGAGCATGGGTGCTGGTGGGTTGGAGATGGGGAGGTGATGGCCAACACGAATGGTGGCTTCGTTGCCGGCCGCGACGGCGGCGGCCTGTTCGCGGGCGGAGAGGAGGGCAGCGACGTCTTCGGTGAGGGGGCGGACTTGGGTTGCCAGGTCTAGGAGGTAGTGGTCGACATCGACCAGGAAGGGAAGCATATCCAGCTGGTACATGGCTATGTACAACTGGGCTTGGATGTCACGAGCGTCGTTTAAGATGAGGCGGTCACGAAGGGTGACTTCCGTACAGGTAGAGGGGACATTTGTGTGTAAAAGGATAGTTTCGTTCTGGAGGTAGGCGCCATAAAGCGCGTGAAGAGGTGATCCAATGTCCAAGTAATTGTCGATATGCCTGGAGATGCGAGGGTTGTGTAAGAGAATGGATAGGAGTACAATGTCTTCGCCTGAGGGGGGGTCCTCTCGAAGGCGGTTGGCGAATAGGGGGACGTCTACGGAGGTGACAGCACCTTGTAGAGTGGCGGTGGGTACCGGTGTGAGAGGAGTAGAATGAGTAGGAGGGAGTTGCTCAATAGCTGGAACATCGGTATCAAGATCCAAGGATGAGCTAGGAGTGTTAGCTTGACTAGTGGGAGGAGAAGTGCTGCGGTAAGACGGCGGAGGGCTAAGGAGGGTTTCGTTTGTTTCAATGGAGGAGACATCCCGGAGTGATGTGGACGTGGTGACGGGAGAGATGGTGGAGATGGAGATGGAAGGAGAATATTCGATGGCCATGAGTGACGATGGTGGTAGTGCTGGGTTAAGAGCGCTGAGGGGGAAAGACGGAGGGGTGAAGCTTTTTATACGCTTTTAGGGCTGAGTTTGCATTTTTCAAGTTCCGCTCTGGAACCCATGAGTTGTCTTCAGCTGTGTATCCCTTCCATCGGATCAGGAAGGAGCGGGATCGCAGCGTTCCGCAGTGTCATAAGATCCAGTCAATTTCGTATTCTTCCTCGCTGGCAATAAGATCTGGGGGAGGTTTCCGAAAGTTCCGTCCATGGACAGCGTTCTCACGATATGGTGATAGAAGCGAGGCGTGGAAGACGGGATGGATCTTCCATGTGGAGGGAAGGTGGAGCTGATATGTGATTGGGGATAGGACTTTTGTGATGGTAAAGGGTCCTTCTCGTTTAGGGGCAAACTTGGGGTTGATGACGGAACGTGTCAGGTTATGAGCTTCAAGCCAGATTTTATCTCTGTTTTTGAAGGGAGTGAATTTTTGATGAGTGCAGGCTGCCATGGTCTGACGTGCAAGTTCATGGACGGCGAGGGCTTCGTCTCAGGTGGCGGTGAGGGACTTAAGACGGGTTTCTACAGCAGGGAGGAAGGATTCAGCAATTATCGAAGGAAGGGCACGGGGTTCGTATCCCATCATGAGATAGAATGGAGATTGATTGGTGACGGAATGGGGGCGGTGGGTATGTGCGAATTCAGTGTGAGAGATGTTGTCGGCCCAGGAACCAGGGTTATTTCTGCAGAAGATGCGGAGATATGTTTCGACCTCTTGGTTGACACGTTTGGTTTCACCGTTGGTCTGAGGATGGTATGCCGTGGAGAGGGAAAGGTCATAGTTCAGGATGCGTCCGAGTTCCTTCACGAAGGTGGATGCGAATTGGGGTCCTTGATCAGAGATAACTTTGTCATAGAGGCTGTTACAAACTTTCCCTTCGGTGTTGACGAGGACCGTTCACCCTTCTGTTTCTCTCTCATACAATTTCTTTGATAGTCTCGTCCTAGAATATTGATTCCTTTTCTTCTCCCTCGCCTCTATGGACAGCCTCTTTTCCTTCAAGGGTATTTCCTTTTATGGATTCCCTTTGTTCCCCCATTCCAGTAGTTTGCTGTGACGCATCGCTTGGTCCGTGCTCCGCAGCTAGCCCTATAAATACGCTGCCCTCTGTACTACTATCCCTCAGCTAGTTCTACGCAATCCAGTGTAGTTTCTAGTCTTCCAGGCTTATTGATTGCGATCTTAAGCACTGAGACCTCTATTTGCTCTACGAGACTTCAACCTACTCCTATAAGTGGTCGCTATAGCTAGAAATTACGCCTTAGCGTAACAGAGGCCAAAGCGGAGGTAAACTTTGTGGAAAAAGAGGGATGCTACTCCCTCGGCGGTGATAGATTTCTTCGTAGGACAAAGAATCACCCCCTTAGTAAGCCCATGGTCTACCACAACCAGGAGGGAATCGAAAGACAAAGACTCAGGAAGATCCGTGATGAGATCGCACGAGATCTGCTAGAAGGGGCGAGATGCGGAGGACTTAATGGGCGTAAGTGGAGGAACGGTGGGGTGAGTGTTGCTCTTGTGTTGCTGGCACATGGCGCAGCCTTCGACATAGCAGCGGACGTGGTTGGCAAGCCTGGGCCACCAGAACTCCGCAGAGACAAGCTGCCAAGTTTTCAGGAAGCCGGGGTGACCGGCAGTCTCGTGGTCATGGCAACGCGTCATAATAGAGCGGCGTAAGTCATCTGAGTCCAGGACGTAGACACGTCCCTTGTACATGAGGACGTTCCCTTCCATTTGCCAGTCAGAGAGCCGTATCGATGGCGCGAATGAAAATGGAAGGTGGGAGGAGGGTGATGGCCTGGTTATCAGGGTCTGACCGGGGAAAGTGATTGCAATGTCAGGATAGGGCGTCAGGGCCCGAGAGATGAGATCCAGGGACGTGGATCATTTTGAGATCGAAGTCCGCTAGGTCTAGAAGCCAGTGGGCCTGTCGGCGATTGAGGGCCTGGGGAGATTGGAAATACATCAGGTTTTTGTGATTGGTGAAGACTTGAACAGGGAATTGGGAGCCATGGAGATAGTGTCACCATGATTTGAGGGCATGGATGACTGTGAGTAGTTCGCGGTCGTAGATGT
>JBBPRF010001062.1:0-11490 GCA_038092875.1 Lanmaoa pseudosensibilis | reverse complement strand
GAGGGCATTACTACGAAAACCCTTCTGTTTACCAATCCGAATTCGCTACCAAGGTACAGAGGGTGTCTACTTGTTCATATATTGATTTGAATTTGAATTCGCTTATAGGTAGCTCCTTATCTTACCCTCTTCCTTAATGGAGTTGGCTGGCTTCCAGGGTTCCCTCGTCTCATGACGAATGACGCTTTGATGACAGCACTCACCCGCGCTGCGGAAGTCGGCCGTGCGAGGTTCGGGACCATCGGCGACATTAGTTGTGATCTCGAAGTGAGTGATTTCGCACATCTTCATGAGCTGCTCACCCTGATATCATTCATTTTTGACAGGGTGGCCTCGAGTTTATGTCGCGTGCATCTACGATCTCAGAACCCTTCTTCCAATATCGTCCTCCGACACTTCCGGCTCACCTCCCAAGTGTGCAAATCATGTCTGTGGATATCCTCCCATCCAGCGTGCCGTTGGACGCGTCCGAACATTTCTGTCGAGTAGTAATGCCTTACTTGAAGGGTATGATTCAAGAGTACCGGGGTCAGCCCGTGGGGCAGGAGTACTCCGAAGCTTTGAAGATGGCCACCGTCGCCAAAGATGGACAACTCCAGGGAAATCATACCTGGCTTGAAGCACCTGTGGATAAATGGCGGCAGTCTACTGCCAAGCTGGAGGGTCCTCTGAGAAAGAAGAAAGTTCTCATGCTTGGGAGCGGGATGGTTGCCGGACCTGCGGTGCAGGAACTATGCAAGCGTTCGAATGTGGAGTTGGTCGTCGGTCAGTAGTCCATCTGTATTTGTATTCTACCATCGCGGACTTATTGGATCGTTGTGTACATTATGTTTATACCCAATACGTTCGATTACTAGCCAGCAATTCGCGCACAGAAGCAGAGGAATTGGTCCGGGACCTTTCTAATGCCAGTGCATGTTTGCTGGACGTAGAGGACGGACAGAAGGTCTCGCAGCTCGTTGAAGGTGCCGATGTTGTTATCAGGTGGGTCGGATTTGATGCTATGAATCTGAATGCTTAGACGACTGTGACGGATCTATAGCCTTCTTCCTGTGCCATTCCATCCATCTATCGCCGAGCTATGTATACAGCACGGCAAGCACATGGTCACAGCGTCATATATATCACCTGGCATGCGCGCCTTGCATGATCGGTAACGTCCATCCTTGCCCAACATGTCATCCCCAGCGCTTACCACAAAGTTCTGCCTCTTTAGCGCGGAATCTGCCAACGTCGTGTTATTGAACGAGATTGGCTTAGACCCTGGTATCGACCACTGTTCGGCGCTCTCGTTGCTTAGGCAGCTAGAGAAAGAGAACAAGCGGGTTTTATCATTCATTTCATTTTGTGGCGGTCTCCCCGCTCCAGAGGCATCGGACGTCCCCCTGGGGTACAAATTTAGCTGGAGCCCAAGAGGTGTGCTCAATGCTGCACTCAACGGCGCCAGGTTTAAGCTCAATGGGGAGGTATGGCGCACCATCGACGTCTGGCATTTCACTCCGTCTGAGCTTGGATTTGATAGGTCACGGAGATCCCTGGAGAGAACGTGTTGAAACACCACTTCCCCAACGTCCCCATCTCCAACGTTTTAAAGCTGGAGGGCATCGCCAACAGGGACAGTCTCCCATACGCAGATACGTACGGACTTGGGAAACTCGATGACCTGCGAACGGTCTTGCGAGGTACTTTAAGGCATGGCTATATCTTACACCATCGTGCAAACGTCTCACGTACGCGCGGTACACACACAGATACCCTGGGTTTGCCGATCTCGTGCACGCGTTCAAATCCATGGGGTTGTTGGACGCGGATCCATCGTCCCACGTCTTACCCCAGTCCTGGTCTGACCTCGCCCGACTCGCGCTGGCGAAGAGGATGGGCGAAGACGTCCCCGCGGACCCGCGTTCGGTCGCCTCTGCGCTCTCGAACGTCGTCCCGAACCAACAGCACCGCGAACGCGCGCTAGAAGCGCTGCAATGGTTCGGCCTTGCCCCTTCGTCGTCTTCTGCTTCCCCTCGTTGGAACGCACCGGCAGACGACGCCCTCAGGCTGCCGCCGCTCCCTACCAAGCCTGTCGCGCCGATCGACCTCCTCACGCGTGTGCTCGCGCATAAGCTCAGGTACGAGACAGGCGAACGAGACCTCGTCGTGCTCTCGCACGAGATCGTCGCTCTACCTGCGTCCGTCGTGGGCTCCGTCGGCGACTCGGCGACGGAGGTGTACACGTCCTCGTTGGTGTCGTATGGGACTGCGAGCGCGTCTGCCATGTCGAGGTGTGTCGGTCTGCCGGTGGCGTTTGCGACGCTGGCCGTGTTGGATGGAAAGGTTGAGGGGAGGGGCGTTCGGGGTCCTACAGAGGAGACGCTGTATCGCGCGGTCTTGGATGGTCTGAGCGGAGTGGGCATAGAGATGAAGGAGGGTGTGAGACGGGGTTCTGGTATAGAAAGGAGACTTAGCGATGGACTTCGCAGCACGGGTTTGACAGCGGTATGCATGGCGAGTTAGCTTCGTTATTCCACGCGCACTTCATTTCATCCCATACTCAATGTTTCACTCGGGACACTCTGGAGATACACTAATCAGTAGTTTGTGAAACGAGATACAGAATATCCAACAGATGGGTAGTAGATAGGGGTATGGTGCGGCTTAACGCCACCACAAAGAGCATACAAAAGAATCAGATCGAGACGAGACTCAAAGACAAGCCTACGCCAAGGGAAGCATAGTAAGAAAACCAAAAAGAGTCATCAAAGTACCACGCATAAGTATCGTGGTGAGATTCTAAACCAATTCAGGACCTGAGATCTACCAGAGCCGTCGGCTTAGCTCTGGCTTCCGTGGCTAATGTTATAAGTAACCAGAGTCGTCCTCTTTCTTGTCCGGACCGGCCTTATCCATCTCGTCAGGTATACGAATGTCCTCTGCCCGGTCCTTGATATCTTGCTTGACCTTCTCCGCTATGACGACGCCGGTCTGTTCGCCGCCTCCGAGGGGACTGCTCTTGAATTTGCTCGTGCCTTTGGTGGACATGACCGGTGCTCGCAACGCTGGTGCCCTTGCATCGTAGTTTTCGCTCGTGCCTGAAACAGAAGGTGCGGTCATGGTGCCCACGTCTTTACCAACAGCCGCGGCAGCTAAACGACGTTTCCTGTCCAGTAAAATGGCCTCAAGAGAGGGTGCTGGAGAGACGGTCCGCGACGCAGCGGGACTCATGGAACTGACGAGTGGGGAAACGGTATCGGAGCTACTGACAGGGCGCTTCTTCATGGGCGTAGACCGAGGCATGCCAAGATCAGAGACGTTTTCAGATACGGAGATAACACCAGATTCTTTGGGCATTCCCCCTTTGGCCTTCGGTTGGTCCGTAGTTGTTATGGTTGATTCAGCGCTCCCGATGGCGGTCGCTGGCGCAGTTGAGGTAGTAGCGCTGGGCCCTACGAGTGTGCTTGGTCGAGCTGCTTGACTAGGCGCCGGATACACAGATAGAGCTCTGCTGCGACTGCGAGGACTCGGAGGAGCGCTCGTCGAGCGTAGGAAGCCCAGACCACGGGTATTGAGCGGGCGGAGAATAGTACTTGTCGGGGCGAAGACGTCGTTGATCTGAGACGCAACACCAGGGGATGCTTCAGTTCCGTTAGTATTGGCATGTTCGGATGGAACAAAGGACGATATAGTTCCGTTAGCAGCTTCGAAATCGAATTCATCGTATATCTCTTCACCAATCAGTTCTAAAGGACTGATATCAGTGAATTGTAAGTACGAACAAAGGTCATACTCTACCTTCAAGTACATCCTCGAGAGTAATGATACCAAGTGGCATAATTGCTGGATCGATACCCTGCAGAAAGTCTTTGGCATCTTTCTTGGTTAAAAGAGCGTCAGCGGGCATGTTTTGTTCCAATCCAGTCCCCGGTTTCGGTAACCTTATCTTCTGCTTATCTTTGGCGTTGTCACCTGTATCCGTTCCTTCTACCGGCCCCGCCTCAAGGTCCATCTTTCGACGCTGACGCCGCCGTTTGGGTCTGGCACCATTCTTCGCGGCAATTGATGTTCCTTGGACTTCCTTCTCCGCATTGTTCAACTCTGTGGCAGTATCACCTTGGATCGTCGCCTCTGTTTCAGAGTCATCGGCCCACGAGACACCCTTGGAACCCTCCTTGGAACCTTCCGAGATCGCCTTGGGCCTAGAATTAGATTCATCGTCATCGCTCGACTCGCTAGAGTCGCTGATGCCAACGCTCTGACGCAGACGCTGGGTGAGAGTACGCTTCGCAACCTTCTTGACGGAAGCCGCTTTCTCAACGCTGAAGCGAGAGACGATGGCCATGTGGGAACGGCCTTCTTGGAATCTATCCAAAATACGAAGTAGAGATTCGTTATTAGGAACGAAAGGAACCTTGTTTAGAGGTATCTTGCGCAAGGGGACTGCATCTGGACGATCATTTGGATCAGAAAGGCGTACACAAACAGAGACATGCCTTTACCTTTGGGGTCGAGCATGACGCACTGGTACTAACGTTAGATGGGTTGTCAATGTAGGGAAACGGTAACACACATGTTTGACGAGAAGGATACCGATAATTTTCTTGACCTTCTCCAGACGACCAGAAGAGTCCACGACAAGTTCTACTTCTTCGTATACAGGTACACGACTATGACCAGTCAAGCAGATTTCCTTCATCGTGTCATAGTCCAGCTTGGAGTCGATGGAAAGCATGAAGACATCATTGATGGGCGTCATGGCCTGTTCATGTCGCACGTCAAGGAGGCCATCAAAGCGAGAAACAGACTGTTACATCACCTGTTTCACAACCTTCTCCTGTAAATCAAGGGTAGCACCGATTATGGTGACGGTGTCCGTCTTCAAGTCGCCACCATGGGCGGATGTCGATGAATGCATCGCAATTAACTCTTTGAGCTCTGTGGCAAGAAGTTCGACACAGTGTCATGGAGAGGATTGTTAGGGTACGGACCTGCTCTCCGGTAGATGATACCGTGATGTGGTCCGAGAGCGAATTCGAGCAGTTTCGCGACGGGCCAAGCCACCACCCCCTATCATGTTGCACTTGTCATTGGCTCGCACATTGAACAAGTCATGACGAGAAAACGAACCATGAGGTAGATCAAAACACGGGTAAAGCCGGCCATTTTTGCACCCAAGTAAAGACCATGGCGTGTGCAAAGAGACTGCGGAATGATTTCGGAAAAGCTGCCAAAAAAGGATCAACGACCAGATTTAACCTGAAGAGGCGATAATGAAGGAGTCTCGACTTTGGATGGGTCGGAGACACGAGTGACGTCGAAACGTGCGGATTCACACGTTGATACGAGGGACTTGGTTCGATGGACCGCGGAACACCTACATGACGATAAGGACTGTGCTTACGACAACACTCTGCACGCCTCCACCCAGAACGGGGTCGGAGATAATGGGGAGTGACTCGTTCACGATCATGTTGGCGAGCAAGAGTGTCACCAAAAGGAGGTGACCATTCTCGCGGATGGGCTTGATCTTGGCAGCGTACTGCTTCTGCTGACTGTGGCGCAGAGAGCTGAGTTGGATTGTACAGGATGAGGCGTATGAGAGGAGACTGACGGGGTGCCACTGATGCTTAACACGTTGAGCTGGGTCTCGTCCAAGCTCATGTAGCCTAATGTCAGACCGGCAAAAACACCGGATAACAAGACGAGGACGGGAATGAGACAGGCAAAGACGATGAACTCGGTGCTGCGTGGGTCTGACGTAGCACGTTTCGCATAAGTGTGGAAGATGGTGGGGTCATCGTTGGCGCCGCCGAGTTTACGAGCGATGCTTGGCACATGTTGGGATAATACGGATAAGAGAGTAAGGATGCTGAGGCGAGAAGACCGTGGGGAATGTAGAGGAGTCGGTACCATTCGAGAGCGAGGGATCAGTGGACGAGCCGAGGAACTAGCCGGTCCCTTTTATGCGGATTGTCACGCGTGTTAGGTAAACCGTGTGGACTGCGCAATACAGGTGTCACTGCCATTTGCCAATGGGGCTTAACTCGGCGAGTCAGTGATTTGACCGTCGAGACGAACCCCGATTGAGTCGGGTTTATCGAGTGCATAATACGGGGGAGATGATAGGGCAAGGGTATGGGCCTGTGCTTAGTCTAGTAGGGATGAGGGTCAGGGTAATAACATCATTGACCGTCGATCGTCGCTTGGTCGGCCACCGGATGCGATGCCGGCTTGCGTCATACTTTCGACTTGACCGGCTTCTAATTATGATATTCGATCTGCTTTCATGGCCTGGTGCTGAACTTGATGTTCCTCCCTCAAACTATCATACCAAGGCGGTTGCCGTCCTTCAAGTTTCCCGCAAAACGATATATCCCCCGCTCCAGATCTCTCTGGAGCCCACCGCCCGAACATCACGGTAACCACCCACGATGGCGCAAGTTCGGCAGGCAGTCTGCCTACGTTGCAGTAACACTTGGCGCCCTCTGGTTCCTCGACGAGAATTTCAATGCTTCTGCGGTGCGGCGCAGCTTTCGCACCCTTTGGACAGTGAGTGTGCCTTCCCGGGCCCAAACTTGCCGTCGACCACGCGCACTCGACGAATCCGTCATCGAAAACAATCCCCGTGCACGTCATCCCAGCTCGCTTTCATTTCATATTGTCTTCCCGTATGCATATTCACATCGCTGACTTGCTTCTCTTTGTCTTAGTGTGCCATGATATCCCTAGACTACAAGCTCAACTTTCAACCCGAAAAAGCAGACCAAATACCGCAACTTCATGCCCGCGTAGCGGACAGGATGTATGATCTATTCACATCTAATGGTGGTCTCTACATTAAAATAGGTGCGCACATTGTCAAAGGCTGCGGCGCAATATTCACCCTACTTTCTTCCAGGCCAGGCCATCGGTGCCAACTCACCCATGCTGCCACGCCCAATACAAGACAAATTTGCCCGCCTGTTTGATGACGCACCTCAGATACCCTATTCCGCCATCCTGTCTGTCTTCCGATCCGAATTCGGTCGCCCTCCCGCAGGTCCTGGTGGCATCTTTGATCTTTTTGAAGAAGATGCGATTGCGAGTGCCAGCGTTGCCCAAGTACACCGCGCCAAACTCAAAAGCGGCGAGTGGGTGGCGGTCAAGATCCAAAAGCCGGACGTGACAAAACAGATCGAATGGGATCTCGGCGCATTCCGTATGGTGATGTGGATGTTCGAGAAATGGATGTTCGATCTCCCCGTTTATTTTGCTGTTGGTACGTTATCTCACTCCCCCCCTTTTTTTATTTCTTCCGAGTCCAGGTCACGAGTGAGTTGTTCACGATGTGCGCAGATTTCATAAATAGCCATCTAAGGCAGGAACTGGACTTCGTGCAAGAAGCACAGAATGCGCATGTCACTGCTCAGTTTATCGCTGTGGAACCGCGTCTCGCTGGCAAGGTACACATTCCCAAAGTGTACCCGGAATATTCGACAAGGAAGGTACTCACGGCCGAATGGATCGACGGCGTGCGGTTGAGCGACCGTGCGGCAATCCGAAGGCTGATGGGAGAAGAAACCCAGGCAGCCTCTACTTCGAGTTCCAGGACCCACCCCTCACTGGAAGGCGTCCGCTTGAAAGGCGGCGTCAAGTCCATCATGCAAATCATGGTGGAATTGTTCAGCGCACAAATGTTCAGCTGGGGATGGGTACACTGTGACCCACACCCTGGCAACATCATCGTTCGGCCTCATCCCTCGAGCCCTAGGTATCCACAACTGGTGTTGCTCGACCATGGATTGTATGTCCGTGTCGAGGAATCATTTAGGAGGCAGTATGCGACGTTGTGGAGGGGATTGTTGGCTGCGGACTGGGATGCGATCGAGCGTGTGACAACGTCGTGGGGTATCGGCACGCCGGATTTGTTTGCGAGTGCGACATTGATGCGGCCGGTGAAGTATGGCAAGAGAAACGGGAATGGGTCCGCAGAGGGGTTGAATCAATACGAGCAGAGCGTGATGATGAAGGCCAAGTTGAAGCGGTTCTTACTGGATACGGACAAAATGCCCAAGGAACTCATCTTCCTTGGGAGAAACATGAGGTGAGCGCTCGATGTGACCTGTACGAGGACGACCCCGTTGACTGGCGTACGTACTACCCAGGATCGTCCAAGGTTGGTACACATAGGTCTCGTCCCCTGTCGTACTCGCCTGACTTTTTTTCTTTTACTATAGGAAACAATCAAGTGCTTGGCTCGCCTGTCAATCGTATCAAGATCACTGGATACTGGGCTTCCGCATCCCTAATGACCTCTGCGAATCTCACGTTGACGGAACGCGCAAAGGAGTACTGGCGCTATCTCGTGTTTCGGGGTGTCATGCTGTCCATCGATTTGATGTTCTGGACGAGCAAGGTGCGTCAATGGGTTCGGCGCATGTTGGGCAAGTCAAGCATCGGTTTCGAAGACGAGTTGGAGAGAACGATGAGAGGGTTTGCAAAGAGCACATTTGGAGTAGACGTTGGGCCCGACGCCTTTGAGGGATAAATGGATGACCCCCTGCTCGGTAGACTCGTTAGACGATTATACCAAGGTCAGTTTACATTATCGTAATCGATCGAAAGCAACCTATAGAACATCTGGATTCTGCACCGAGTGTTTCATAACGCCTATATTCTAATTTCCGTTACACCACACGTTTCCCCATCTATCTTGTGAGACGCCAGTCATACCGTTGCCCATCTCGCCAACTTCTCCGCTGTCTATGAATCCAACGCCGTAGCTCGCCGCTGCATTGAACTTGGTCGTCGGACATTTGATGCCGAGAAAATATGGACATGCGCGGTCAACGGCGTTGCACGTCTCGAGACAGGGCAACAGGGACGAATAATCATAACTCGCATTTGGAAAGTACGGATTTCTTGACGGAGAACCACTCGGCTGTGGCTGGAGCGCCGAGAGCGGAACCTGCGCCATGTTCCCAAAAGCGGGTGTCGTCGTACTAGCGCTGTTATCCCCCGGTGCGGGTTCGGAGCAGCGGGGGAAGGAAATGCTGCAGAGCCATGCGCGATAGTGGATTTGACAGTCTGCGCAGGTCTGGAGAGGTGAGTACATATCGCGTCCGCATGCGAATGTGGAGAGCATAGTGGTGAAATTGGTCATATATTGGAGGAGGGGAGAGGAGATGATGTCTGGGAGGGAGGACGCATCGTAGCCGAATGTAGGGGCTGGTAGTGGGGGTAGTGGTACGGCGTATGCGGTTGAAGGGCAGTAGGGGAGAGAATGGACGAGTGGGCAGGGGAAGTTTGCTGATGGCAGGGCGTCATCAGAGGGGGAAAGAATGGAACAAGGTAAAAGCAGCGACTTGCCTGATTTCGTAGTGAAATAGATGGGGCCGCTGACCTTGAGTGCGTCCTGGATGACATAGGCGGTGTAGTTTGTGCTTGGCGAGAGGCTGGAGACGAGCCACTGTGATCTCCATCCTTGAGAGCTTCGCAGCCATGGATCGTTGCTGACTATCGAACCGGTCGATGATGGCGTGTTGAGCAGAGCACACGCGGTCTGGGGAAGGGACGAGAGCTGTGCAGAGGTTGGCGCTATGACAAGGGTAAAGTTGGGGATGGCGGAGGGGACATCTGGAGCGGAGAGGTTAGCTGGGGGAAGAGTGTAGTTTGGAAAGCTTGGTTGCTCGATCGGTATAGGAAGAAAGGGTTGCGAAAAGAGGATTGCCTGGTTAGAGGTCGTATCTCCCAAGAGGGGTAGTTGGTCGAGTACTTGGTGGGTCATGCCTATGATCATCGAAGCGGTTGGCAGTTAGGGACGCCGAGACAAATGTGCTAGAATACCGTTGTCTGACACTGAAATTTGGAAAGATCCTTGATTGAGATCTTGGATGGAGAGCAGACCGCCTGCCGGTGCTGGACCCGACCATTGGCCGGAGCCGTCGTTGAATTGGATCTCGAAGACGTCCGTACCACCATCTGCTCCCGGAACGATGCCTGAGGTGTTATTTGACAGGAAGAAGCGGGCGGACGAGGCTTGGGACGCGCATATCGCGACAGACACGGTCAGCTGGGGAGATGCGGGTAGACCGAGGAGGTGCGCTGGTGCAGAGAATGAGGAGAGGGAGTTGAGGGGGAGAATGTTCTGAGCATGGACGAGGACAATTGCAAAGATGAGGAGGATCCATGACATGGTACATTCGCAAGGGGAGTGATTACATCATCATGATCGAGCTTGCTTGTAACTCCCAATTCACCATGAACCCCGAAGTAGAGGTTATCACTGTTGTCACTCATCTTATCTGCATTTCAGTCGTTCTCAAAAGCTGTCATCGAGATCTTTTGTCGGCTGTAAGAGGGTGGTACTTTGTGTCGCGACAATCGTTTAGTGAATTGGTGTGTGAGGTTGAATACAGCTCTATCAACCCTGGGGGTACACCATTCGTGTCGAAGGTGTCACCTTTTTTGGTTAACATCGTTTAGGTGGATCAAAAATAACTAGAGGGAGAGACCCTGCTCAATGTCCCAGGCTACGATCCAAAGGAGAAATTCGAGTTTGGTGTCATCACGTCGTTTGCGTACCCCATCGAGGGCTCCGGTACGTTCTGGCCGTCGCGTCCGTATTTGCGTCTGCCAGGTTTAAACGCCTCTAGCACCTTCATGGGAAATTTGCAAGGCACCCTTTTATCGACAGGCGGTTACCGGTCGCGGTGGATGATATGGTTGACAAGGATTTCGGAACGGGTGCAGTGAAGATCACGTCTGCTCATGGCCCCAACGATGACGGGACGCTGAGCGCCAATGCCGGAGAGGGGTTCAATATAAGTCTGATGGATTTTCCTGAGGAAGCGAAGCCGACGTATGTATACTGACAGGGCATGAAACGGTTCCACTCTAGGAGAGAAGTCGTCAAGGCACTTACCGAGGCTGGATTGTTCATCGAGACAAAGGATAACCCAATGCAAATTCCTACTTGCAGGTGAGTGTTTTCATGACTTTGGTATATATGCGCATGTCAATGTCTTTATACAGTAAATCCGGGGACATTATAGAACCTATCTTGAAGCCCCAGTGGTGGGTCAAATGTAAACCCTTCAGATCAATGATGGCAATTGGGTCGTGGGCTGGACGGTTGAAGAAGCCACCGACCGTGCCAAGGATTTGGCTGCAGGGAGGAGCTTCACCCTCAAGCAAGACGAGGATGTTCTCGATACGTGGTTCTCCTCTGGCCTGTGGCCATTCTCTATCATGGGCTGGCCTGAAAAGGTAGTTTTCTTTTCGTGTTCCTGTGCGTCGAGTCTGATCCGTTCCAGACCCCCGATCTCGAACATTACTACCCTGCAAGTTTACTAGAGACAGGCTGGGACATTCTCTTCTTCTGGGTTGCTCGCATGGTGTTGCTCGGCATCTATCTTACGGGCAAGGTTCCGTTCGACGAAGTTCTTTGCCACGCAATGATCCGCGATGCTCACGGACGGAAGATGAGTAAAAGTCTGGGCAATGTTATTGATCCTCTGGACGTCA
>JBBPRF010001061.1:0-11493 GCA_038092875.1 Lanmaoa pseudosensibilis | reverse complement strand
AAATCGTGGGGCGCCGCGCTGAGTGATGCCGACGAGGTATTGTTTGCATCTGGTATGGTATCGTACAGTATTCAATAACAGAGTACGCAGGCTATCAAGCTCGACCCGTCATCTCATCGAGGCTACGAGCGGAGGCATGCAGCATTACATGGGGCCAGACGCTATGCCGAGGCGGTTGAAGCATTCCGCACAATGCTTTCAAAACTGGACGAGTCCCCTGATGAACTTATTCGCGGTGAGCCACTTCCCCAGTACGCTCAGATCACCGTGTGTTAATAGATATCGATGATAGAACTTCGTTCCCAGTATATCGATCCCACGCCTACGATTCGGCACGTTGTCGAGCAGGCCATCCGCCACATGCCGCGTGTACTCATTGATACTGCCACCGGTCGTCTATACGATAAGAAGCAGCAAGCAGAAGCATTCGAGGCACTCCCAATCTACACTGAACTTGTGTCTTCGATGACAAGAGAGCTAGACTCTGGGCGTATTCGGAGAGTGGTGAAGAAGTTTTACCGATACGTGATGTTCTCGCACAGGTGGCAACCCAATGAACCGACATTCCAGCTGGTCCAGAATACCTCGATCTACGGGCTACCGGTGTCTCCCGCGAACACCAAGTTCCAAAGATTCTGCGAGCTCGTGCGTTCTCTTCGCTTCGAGTGGGCATGGAGCGATACGTGCTGCGTGAACCAACTTGACAAGGGGGTGCAACAAGAATCACTAGTTGCCATGTTCAGGTGGTATCGTGGCTCATCTCTCACAGTCGTCCACCTTCTCGGTGTCTTCTCGCACTCGCAGGAGTTTGGTTGTCTCTGGAGAAGTATCTGGAACACTCGTGGGTGGACATACCAAGAATACATTGCTTCGGAAGTTGTCCAGTTCTACACCGAGGACTGGAAGCCATACCTTGACTTGGACACTTTCAACCACAAAGAGTCACCTGCAATCCTTTCGGAGATGGAACAGGCAATGAAATTTGCTACACAGGAGCTGGCCACCCTTCGTCCGGGCCTAGACAGGGTGCGCGAGAAGCTCTATTTGGCTTCGATGCGCCAAACGACACGCGAGGAAGATATGGCATACTCGCTGTTTGGGATATTCAATGTTGCGATCCCCGTGATTTATGGCGAAGGCAATCAAGCGGTCGGTCGACTCCTGGAGCATGTACTCACTGGATCTAGCGACGTCACAATTCTCGCTTGGACTGGAGCTTCTGGCAGTTACAATAGCTGCCTTCCCGCGGACCTCACTGTTTACAACCGAATCGTCCCGCCACACGTCCCACAAGCCATCGAGACAGCCGAGATGGATCACATGACAATGGAATTGCAATCTTCCTTGCCCGACCTCTCCCTCGCTGAGAGGTTATACAATCGGCTTCATGACCTTCCCTCACCATCCCTTGCTGCCAGTCGACTGAGCCTCGCCGGCATTGTTTTTCCACTCACCAACCTTGTCTCTGTGTTAGGAGCGAGCACCGAGTCTAGTCTCAATGTCTATCTTGGGTCGACATCGGCACTGGGAGATATTGAGATCCGGACAAAGGACAAATTGGAGACACAGGATCTCATGCTAATATGTCCATGGATCAGCCCCCTCCTCGACCAGGAGTTCTCGTACGGTGCGACTGGGCTCGACGATACCACGCGCGCACTGCGGCTCGTCGTTCGGCTCAGGCAACCGTTCGGTGCGTTGTTACTTGCACCGTTGTCGCGCGTGCAGTACCGGCGAGTCGCAACAGATAGTTTGATCATGGTTCGAATTTGTGAGGAAACATCGTTGACTGAATTGATAGATGGCATTCGTACGATCCACATACAGTAGTTGTAGATGACGACATACCATGCTGTACCCCACCCTAGCGACGCTTCGAGTAGTTGCCTTCACGGTAGTCTTGACGATCATTCTGCGTGGTTTCGTTGCGATTCGTTCTTTTCCATCCTTGAGCTGAAAGCACCATCGTAGTTGGGGTACGTGCACCCAGTGCAAGTAATAGCTTTCACGTGGAACAGAACATGACGTACGTGCTTTGGCAACCTGGACGCCCAGGACATTGAATCGATTGGAATCGTCTACTGAGAAATTCGAGGGCCCGAAACAGCGGAACCTAACCTAAGAACGCGCTACGAAGGGCACGCGAGTTCGCTCAAGGGTTAGAGCGCCCATCTTTCACGCGAAGCGCAGGCGGACAAGGATCGATCGTGCAATACCTTATACAGAGACTTTGTCCTACATCTTTCTACGAGGCTGGGATGCATGTAAATGGAAAATGGACAATGGGTACTTTTGACTGAAATACGGACGGATCAACTACGCGACTGAAAGTTGTTGGTCTTTGTAGATGCACGTTCTATCTCACCACGTCGTCCTCTGGGTGAGCTATACCAATACACGAACACCTCACGGACAAGGAGATGGATACGACGACGAGTACCGCTGGCCGGACATGTCGATGCTCACATCTTACGTTTTGTGCTCACGTGTGAAGCTTTCGCGCCGCGGTGATGATGAGTCTGTCGTTGTCAAAGAAGACGCCTTGAGTAACATCACGATCGTTGCCACTCTGGCTTTGACTGCATCGACTGCTTTGTCGTGTTTCACGCCACAGCAGAGTGCAAGCACCGCGAATCCTATCTCTCCGGTCAATCAGTCCGGAGGATCAACACAGGAGCGTATGGTTCTGCTCGTGTTCCGTTCACTTTTTTCCTGCTCCTTGGAATGCACAGAGGTCAAGGTGAGTCCCAGGGTGGAGGCAGAGTGGCGCGACCTCTCAACAAGGCGATAATCGGAAAAGGACCACCTTTCGGTACTGCTCTAGGGGCAGGACAAGGTATATGTCCGTATCTCCAAGGGTTCAGGTGTGGAACCGGCATTGTCATTCGGGAAGGGAAGGGGCACGCTGTGCTCGAAAAACCTAAAAGGTGAAGTTCCTCCAAAGTGAGAAGGTAAATATGGAAAGCAGGGTCGACTCTTTCTCTGTCTCACTGACCCCCCGCTGGTTGTGCCTGTCGACATGGTATCTTCTTTCGTTACGCAGCGACTATGCAGAAAATGCAGCTACTTCTGGCGTCGATCTCCTTCGGCGAGTTCAAGACGGACTGGGAAAGCATTTGAGCGGATGGCGAGGGCGAAAGGGCAGGGTAAGCAAGGGTCGGTGAAAGTTGTCGCAGACTATGGAAATCCAGGTGTGATGCACTGTGCTAAGGCTACAACTGCGATCGGGTGCGGGAGTGATCGGGGAGTGTTGGAGGGGTTGATACAAGCGATTCTTGCACACGAATTCATGTTTGGGAGGTTTACGGGCATGGCGGATGCGATGGGATGTGGGCGTCGTTGCACTGTATTTTATTCAATCGGAGATCGACCGTTGGGGCCCTTACCTGGGTTTTTTAGGGTTGATGCCGAACGCGACGGCAGATGCACAGGCCGAGGCGTCGCTAGAAGTACTGGCCGCTGCACAAGCAACGTTGAACGAGCACCTTGTCACGCTCTACGTGTCCCTCTCGGCACGCACTGCGGTGGTTATCTTCACCGGCCACTCGGACCCGCGCCGAATGGCGTCCCTCAACGCACGCAAGGTTTCCTTTAAGTCAGCGATCAAAAACGGGAAAAGGCAGAGGAAATCGAGAGATCAGAGTGGTGGTTCGGGTTAGATGTTTGATCTGCCTTGACCGATGGCACGCCATCGATGTGGGTCAGAACATATCTCGATTTCTCAGCCTTTTTCCTTCTTCTTTTAATCCCAATCTAAACCCAACACGTCCTCTCGGCCAGCTCTTACCGCACCCTCGACCGCCTCTGCCAACTCCCTAAACGCCCTCGTGTCCTCATCCAGGGGCGTGCCTACATCGTCGTTCTTGAGGAGACGACTATCGACGCCGAGTGCGCGCTGCAACGCCTCTTCGCGTTCCGGACCGCGAAGCGTGTCGATCGAGGTGAGAAGATCGCACAGGCGGGGGTTCGATCTGAGGATCGTACGAATGGTTGACGAGGTCGCTGTGATGCATAACCATAACCATGGTAATCAGCGTCATGCCTTTTTCTGTTCCACCCCGCGTCAGAACCGGAAAAACGTACCTATAGCTTCGTATTGATGTGTTTGGAGGGGTTTAGGATCGTCTCGTTTGAGCGGGTCGGGGTACGCGGATGTGTCGGGGACGTAGGGCCATTTGAGGGCGGTCAATGGGCGGAGGGGGGTTGGGTTTTGGAGGGGTTCTGATGGTGGCGGTCGCTTGTCAGTGGGGTTGGACTCGGATTCGGACTCTCGAGGGGCTGAGCAAGTGTATGCTTGTAGGGTCAATGTGAGGAGAGGAAGACTAGCATGAGGCGATGCGTGCGTACCTTGGACGGGTGGCACATTGGCATCAGTAGTTGGGGTGGGGGTGGAGGTGGAGGTGCCTGTGGAACCAGCGGAACACGTGTCTACAAAAAAAAACAAAATGATAGATCTTTAGGGAGGAGAGAAATATCGAATACGGTTTTTCGTGTCCGAACCTCGATGTTGCTTGTAGCACCCGACAGAGCAACTTTTTTTTTGTTCGAGTGCCCGAGTCAGCGGTCGAAGGTTTGGAACACACAGCAAGGGGCTTACTAGTCGGCTCTACAGGTCGCGCATGTGTATTTCGATACTTGGTGTTGGCATACGACGCAGGTGGGTCGTTGACGAGGAGGCATCGACGGAGTCGGGATTCTCGCTCTCTGGGACTACTTTTTTGGTATTGCAGGAAAACGATCTACAAGTCCTGAATATGGAAGCAATCCGGGCCACCATAACCCTCTAGCATTTGTGGGAGACTGAACTTGGTCCAACTCCCTCTTCGCTGGAGATCACCGTCAAATGTATTGCTGGAAACTGGTAGGTAATACACGACATGTCGAGGTGTAGATTACATGACGGGAGTATGGCTAGCGTTACATATGATTTGTCCAAGTCCCACTGGGAGAATGTGAAAGGAGGTAACAAAAGACGAAGTTACCAGTCCAGTTAGCTGGGACGTGCCTTGTACGAAAAGGATATTCAAGCGTGTGCACCCATACCACACCAGCGGAAAGGCTCGAGGATACCCACGGTGACTTTCGTGTTGTTCGTGACATTTTCTGAAATGCATCCGTCGATGTGTGTTGTGATCAAATAACCCCCCCAACGTTTGGACGCGATCCTAAGACAACGTCGTGTTTGACTTTCCTCTGTCAGGTGTGAGCGCGCCGGCCAACGTTCGTCGCTGGTTCGCTCCGCATAGCGTCTCGATGGGCCTGTGGTTCTGTCGGGTGGAGGACAGTGTCCGTCGCCCTTGGAACTCTACGTCCTGTGAGACATGCTTGACTTACCGGTATACGAGTTAACGAGCGCCCTGCGTCATACAATCGAGGAGGTAAACCGTAAGGCTATATATATCCCCGGGCATGTAGTGTAGTGTAACTGACCGTGATCATAAGACCGCATACTTCACCACCCCCGAATTGCGATAATTGGCAGAGGATGTCCCTACCTGATTCGAGTATTGTGCTGCATTTCGTAGCTCATTCCATGCTGCTACCCCTTGTTGCCAACCTCGAGAGCAATTTAGTCTATCGACGATTCGGAGGTCATCTCCGAGAGTACAAGTGTCAACTGGGGTGAAGGCAATCGACAGTGGTCACTGGCACGTGTAGAGCCATCTTCGAGACTCTACGGGATTACATAAGAGCGGATGACAGATTTCGAGTGAGGTGTCATTATACAAGACAACCGAACGAAGGAAAGGACTCAGATCGCGGTGAAGGCAAGCGGGTGTAGTTAAAGAGTATCTTAGTTTGGTGAGATGAGAGCGTTCAAGGGTATCGAGCGGAGAAAGTTCAAAACGAAGCTGCTGCAAGGCAGGTGTAGTGACTACATGGCATGGGATTCAATATTCAATTCTTGAGGCGTGTTGGGAGGACTTGCCCATGATTGGAAGGCTTGACGGTGGTATACTCCACTGTACGTAAGCCAGGCGTGCGTGGATAGTGGCTGAATGGACTTACGGGATGATTTGCAAAACAAGAGTCGACGCACTCTGTTGTGCATTCTAAGAGGGGCATAGGGAAGCACGAACGAAGTAGGAAACCACAATGGAACCCCTCAGTGTCGTCATCCTTGAGTTGTATGACTGTTGCGTAGCTCGTTTAGTCGCTGCTTCCTGTTCCCGACAGCTTCAACCGTGATTTTCCCCATCAAGAACTCGGAGGTCACCACCACAATGGGAACAATAAGAGGGGTGAGTCGGGTGAGAGCAAGGGCCCAGAAATGATTATAGGTGTGTGAACTGATGCATAATGAAAAGAAGACACGTGTATGCCAGGCGACAATGTCGTACGGCAAGTAGACGACCGCGCACCCTTGCTTCCATCGCTCTGATACCTGGCTGGGTATGTCTTCGGGCACAAGCGGGCCGTCAACGAATGGTAAGCACCCGGGCGAGACACTGAGAATGCGATATTAACGAGACCCAAGAGTTGAGTGAAAACTGTCCCTCCTCCAGCAACGGTGACGAGAAGGAAGCAAAACGGATCAAAGTGAATGGTCGAAGTAACATATATTCGGTCGCCTTCCTCGTTGACGGGAAGCACATTGTGAGTGGTGGCTCGGACGGGAAGATTCGACATTGGGGAGCAGAAGATGGCAAGGAGGTGGGGACGCCAATGGATGCAGGGAGTGATGTCAACAACATCGCGGTGTCACGAGATGGGAAATGGGTCGTCAGTGGGACGGACAGTGGCGAGGTGACTGTGTGGAATGCGGAGAGCCACGAAAAGGTGACCACGTTCAAAGGACACAGCGATTGGGTGCGGGCGGTGGACGTCTCCCCGGATGGGACGCGAATTGCGACCGGATCAGATGACTCGACTGCCTGTGTCTGGTCGCTCTCGACTGGCCAGCGACTGCTCGGCCCCTTGGAACACGACTTCAATGTGGTCGCGGTCAAATTCTCACCCGACGGACGTCTCATCGCCACTGCCACGTGGTCTCGCTCCCTTCGGATCAACGACAGCCAGAATGGCCGCCGTGTCTGCGTCGACGTCCCAATCAAAGTCAACTCGGCATACAACCAATCCCTTGCTTGGACCAGCGATAGCAAGTATCTCTTCGCCCTATCTTGTGATGGCAACGTTAACCATCTCGACGTGTCCACTGGAACGACGCTCTCGAAATGGCCAATTCACAGCAGCGACAAGCCAGGGTGCATCGTACTGGCAAGCAATGACAGATTTATCGCAGCTTCTGCAGACTCATCGGTCTCGTTCTGGGACACTATCACCCATGCACAAGTCAGGTCTGTCATTCAGCATACAGTTGGAGTCCAGTCCATGGCCATCTCAGCGAACCATGACATTGTGATCGGTGGAGGTTGGGAAATCACCCTTCGCAGTCTCTTTGACATCCTTCCCTCATCCTGCTCGGACGCTGTAAGTGCTTGCATCAAATGCCCTTGCGTGGAGTACCTTCACTAATCACTTCTGCTTTGTCCACTGCCACAGATCTTTCATGAGCGGGCCATGCGGCACATGAAGGTGGAAGTGGCTGATCTCGAAGAGACAATCAAGTCTCTTCGGGAGAGCTCGGGTACGTTTATGAAAACTCTAACTCACGTGTCGTTGACGTCCATGTTTATTAGATCGCAAAATTGCGCATCTCGAACAAACCGTCCAGCAACTCCGTGACCAGCTCGCCGGCACCCGGCGTGCAGCCAACCAAAAGGAGGATACCCTCAACAAGACCATCAAGTCCCTTCGTGCACAGGACGTGAACTGGAGTGCGTTTTTCGCCACCCTCACCTGTGCTTCATTGTTATCCGCGTTTTTAGGAAGCAAAACTGCGCATCTCGAAAAAACCATCCAGCAACTCTGCACCCAGCATGCCGAATCCCAACACAGAGCGGATGGCCTTTCTCAGATCCTGCGTGCGCACGAGCAGAAACATCAGTGCGAAGCCTTGTATGCCGAGGGCCGCATAATAGATGCCGCGGTCTCACTTATCGAGATCACCAACACCATAAGCGAGGAGGTCAGAGCAGACACGCTGATAATGGACTGGCTTGCTAGTGAGTCTCCGCATAGCGCATCAGTACAAAGTATTCAGTCCCACCACCAGAGTTTACTCACCGGTGCATATTGATGCTCGGAATAACTGCTGATGAGGCATTGAGCGCGGAGAAACACGACGATGCAGTTGCGGCCTACTCTACTACGTTGTTGCTCATCCCCTCAACCCCGAACACCTTACTAATGAAGTGGGCGAGCACGGTGTTGATTCGTGGCTCAGCGAACGAAGCATTGAGTGCCGCTGCCAAGGTATGCTTTACGTGATAGTTTGAATTTGGACATCGATTTTCTTTTCGGTTCAGTTCATGCTTCCGAGGTTCATCATTTATCGGGCGATTTGCGACGCTCTCGAAGGGGACGGTCGCGTCACAGAGGCAATCAAATGTTTCCGACAGATGCAGAGTGAGCTGGGAGAGGGCACGGGTAACCGTGATGAGCACGCACAGTGGGAACTCGATGAGGGGCTCAAACGGCGATGTCGCGAAGCGACAGATTCTGTCCACGCAACGACGAGCGTCCGCGAGAAGGACATGAAGACTATGGGTGAAACCGAGTGGGTTGCTGGTGAGGATTCCCTACCTTTTTCATGGCTCCAAGTCGGTGCTCTCTGATATTCAACATCAGACTTCAACGCGCGTTGTCTCAAGACATCAGAGCGACATGGAGATATTGCCATGGACACTGCTTCATATAAAGATGCCCTTGTCCATTACAATACAGCATTGACACTCAATCCTTTCTCAATAGACGTTCTGGCGAAGCGAAGCGAAGCACAAGCTGGGATTGGATCGTGGGCAGATGCGCTGGAGGATGCCAATGCGGTACGTGTGTTCTTATTTACACTGGAGCAAATAGTCAATGTGATCCCAGGCGATCAGACTCGACCCGTCGTCTCCACGTGGCTACGAAAGAAAGCATGCAGCACTACTTGGTGTTCACCGTTACGATGAAGCAATCGATGCGTATAATGATATGCTTCTGAAGCTCGAACAATCATCTGATCCTGTTACTCGGGGTAGATATATTCTCATTTCATACGAAAACATTGTCTGAGGACTCCGCCTCTTGCAGAATTGCGCAACCACTATGTGACGCCATCCCAGACGGTGGTGGCTATTCGCAACTCTGTCAAGCGGTCTCAGCGGGATGCTCCACTCGTCCTCATTGACACCGAGACTGGTCGTCTTTGTGACGAGCAGGACCGCATGGACGAATTCGAAACCGATCCAAAGTTCAAGGCGCTCGTTTCGTCCATGACGACCGCGCTCGATGACGCTCGCATCACGCAGACTGTTCAAGAATACTTCCGATATGGCACGTTCTCCCATACCTGGGAAGGAGCTGAACCACTTTTCCACGAGGTCCTTCACGAGTCAGTCCACAAACTCGCAGCATCACCCACAGTCTGGAAGCTGGTGATGTTTTGTACGACCGTGCGGGAAGCTGGGTTGCGGTGGGCATGGTGTGACACGTGTTGTATCAATAAAGCAGACGGCTCGGTGCTTCAAGAATCACTGGCGTCAATGTTTCAATGGTACCACGAATCATCCCTCACGATCGTTCACCTCAAGGGTGTACTGTCTGACTCGGAGCTGGGTGCCCTCGAGAGGAGTCTCTGGAACACCCGTGCATGGACATTGCAAGAGTTCTTTGCATCTCGGGTCATCCGCTTCTACACTGAAGATTGGAAGCCTTATCTTCCTCACGAGAATGTGTACAACCACAAGGATTCATCTGGAATCATGGGCGAAATGGCGGCCGCAACCGGCATTGATGTACAAGTTCTACTCTCTCTTCGACCCGGATCGGAGAATGTACGGCAGAAACTGTGTCTTGCCGCGACACGCATGGCTACGAAACAAGAAGATATAGCCTACTCGCTGTTCGGGATATTTGATGTTTCTATCCCAGTCACATATGGCGAGGGGGAGCAACGTGCTCTGGGTCGCCTCTTACAAGAGGTCCTGACTCGGTCAGGGGATGTCACCATTTTAGCCTGGACAGGGAAAGCATCGGACTATAACAGCTGTCTTCCTGCGGAGATCAGTGTATATCGCGAGCTGGTGTCACCCTGTGTCCCATCGCTAATTGAAGATGACAAGATGGACGCATTGGTCGCAGGATCACGGACATCCTCAGGATATCTAGTGAACCTATATGATCTAGTCGTCGCTCTTCCATCGCCGCGTCTCGCCAGCCGCCGCTTGAGCCTATCCTGCATCATGTTTCCACTGCAAGGTCAGTTGGTCTCGAGCAGTGGTTCTCCACGTGTTTATCATGCGGTGACATCTGCGCTCGGCAATGTTGAGATCAAGACAACGGAGGACTTATCTACCTTGAACAATCTGGTGCTCGTGCATCCATGGCTCAAATGCCTTCTTGATCCTGCCCTTCCTTTCGAGGATCTGACTATGGACGATGACACCGACCAGCTCAGCCCACTCAATGGGGATGTCAGGAATATCAATCCCTATGCTCCGCTCACCGATGCGCTCCCTCCCTCGTCATCACACACCATATCTCTACATCATTCCTCACAACTCAATAAGTCTACCAGAGCATTGCGACTTTTTGTGCGTCTCAGACAGCCTTTTGGGGCGCTATTACTCGTTCCTCTATCCCACAATGAATACAAGCGTGTTGCATCCGATCATCCTATCATCGTGCAACTACGCATCAGCGTTTCACCTCGCCATCTCGCACGGAAGATACGGACGCTAGATATTTTGTAGCTGGGGTACTATCTTAGGAGTTAGTCTGTGTTGTCTCCGGGTCTCTTACGCTTGCTATCTCAGATTCGAGCATTCATGTTGTCGTATTTTGCATTGCTTTCTGTAGCGTAGAGGAGGTATATGCGTGGGCAGACAAAGACTAACATGAAGGCGACGCATACCAACGGGTGGTGCGCTTCCACCGGTAATTGGGGTAGGGGTGGGAGTGGAGGTGCCCGTGGAACCAGAAGAACACGTCTCTACAGAAAATATGATGATATATATTTTAGGGAAAGAAATATCGTTTTCGTGCAGAATCGAACCTCGATGTTGCTTGTAACACGCGACGGAGCAGCTTTTTTTTTCGAATCCGAGTCAGCGGTCAAAGGATTGGAGCAGGAAGGGGTGCTTACTAGTCGGCTCTACAGGACGCGCATGTGTATTTCGATGCTCGGTGTTGGCATACGACGCAGGTGGGTCGTTGACGAGGAGGCATCGGAGTCGGGAGTCGGGTACGAGTCGGGACTCTCAGTGGCCCGGCTCGGGACTACTCTTTTTGGGATCGCAGGAAAGGATCTTCAGTCCAACTTCAGTCTGACCCTTGTATGGGTGTTCATTCTAGTAGTACGAGTACGCGAGTAGGAATAGAATTTCGTCTTTGCTCGAGTGGCTGTGTCTCGGTAGCTCTCTCTCTTCCGTTCTCTCACCACCAGCC
>JBBPRF010001060.1:0-11499 GCA_038092875.1 Lanmaoa pseudosensibilis | reverse complement strand
CCGTGTTCGACAGTGTTGAAGTCAATGACGAAGTGTAATAGGTCTGTCGATATATCTCCTTCTCTCGTTACTCACACTTCCACCATGTGTTCAAGAGTGTTGACTGAAAGTGCATATCATGCATCGAGCATGTTTACGCTACTTTACCTATCGAATTAGAATCTGGGTTCTCTGGATACAAAGAGAAACAGAAAGGAAATCATACAGGCCGCTATCCCAGGTGAGGGTGATACAACACCTCGGGTCAAACCTGTATGAATGCGGCATTTAGGCGCAGACGTCTTCGTTCTCGCCCCGACAGGCATGGGAAAGGTCAGTTTCCAATAGATACTAATTGACTGCCTCGTATTTTGAGATTTGACAGAGTCTGCTTTCAAATCCCAGCTATCGCTGAGGACGTGAGTCATATCATCGCGTTTTGAGGACATTTGACTGATATCTGTGTTTCTTGTTTCCCCTCTGCTTGGTGAGAGTCATGATATCCATGTATTCTAGATGGACTCACGTGTCAAGTAGCTCTTATGAAGAACCGTAACCATATTTCACTTCCTATCCTGTTTTCTACTAGCATCACTACAGAAGCAACCGATCTTCGCAGCAAAGGCGTATCCGCGGTCTCGCTGACGTCTGAAACGACCAAGGGAGAGAAAAGCGAGGTATCTATATCTATATTTGTATTTTCTTTGTGCGGCAAAGCAGATCAAATATCTAGATCATGAGAGACTCATCATCGAAGCGACCGAAGAACCGCCTCTTTTATAGTTGGTGCATTTATCATTGTCCACGATGTTATCATTGACATTCCCTTTCCTAGCGACTCCTGAGAAGCTTTGCACGCAGGATTTCATGGGTACGCTCGCTACCGTTTATAACAATGGCCAACTGAGTAGGCCTGTCATCGACGAGGTGTGATCCTCGCCGGAGTATGGTTGAACTGATCTGGACATCCCCTCCAGGCACATTGCATCTCCGTGAGCCAACTTCCGTACATCTTATCACTCTCCTATTTATGGTGCAATGAGAGTGGGGCCATGACTTCAGAGAAGAGTATCGAAAACTCGGTTCTTTCCGCGAGCGTTTTACAGGTGTCCCGATCATGGCTTTAACGCCACCAAAAGGCGATCGCTGACCTGTCGAGCTGTCTTGCGCATGCTCACCTTCTGTCAGTGTCCAGCGAAATGTCATTCGAAATCTGAAGATGGTAGAAGGCAAACTCTTTACAGCTATCCACCCGTTCAATCGTACAAATCGCTTCTACGAGGTGTGCTATCCACTTTATCCTCTCCTCTCACATGACGGTCGGCGTATTTGTCAGGTGCGCTACAAGTCGGCGCCGGGGGGCCTATCTCTGATGCAAGACACCCTGGAATTCATCGAGGTTTTGCATCGACTTCGTAATCGCCCATCCTCCGGGATCATTTATTGTCGGAAA
The DNA here is from genome assembly GCA_038092875.1 of Lanmaoa pseudosensibilis. NCBI lineage: Eukaryota > Fungi > Basidiomycota > Agaricomycetes > Boletales > Boletaceae > Lanmaoa > Lanmaoa pseudosensibilis. The sequence continues at coordinate 10,067 of JBBPRF010001060.1, read as the reverse complement.
CGAGGGATGTGTGTCGAGCTCTCTAGTTACCTCCGCGGAAAGGGATTGAATGCTCGGCCATATCACCGAGGGATCAGGTGAGGAGTTAGACATCGAATGCAGACGTTGGTGGTGACATTGATGGCGCCAAACAGTTCGAAAAAGTTGAGCAAGACACTGAAGGAATGGGAGGTTGGTGGGACCGGCGAGGGTGGTGTAGACGTGGTGGGTCATCATTGTCGGACTCCGCTCTCGAGCGGTTGACATCGTTTCACTAGGTTTGCGCAACGGTCGCTTTCGGAATGGGGATAGACAAGAGCGACGCTCGGTACGGGTCTCGGTTTCCACTATTTTCGGTGAACATGTACTGAGTGGCTTAGATACATTATTCACTATGATCTCCCGAAGAGTATGGAAGGTGAATGAGTGTGCAGGAAGTGGTGGCCGTTATCTAACGAATCTCAGGATACTACCAAGAAACAGGTTGGTCATCCTCGAGAGCCCTTTCCGAGTTATCCCGCTGTGATAGGTCGAGCAGGCCGAGATGGATTGGTGAGTTCCGTCGTGTCTCCTCATGTGCTGGCTAAACCACTTCACTATTAGCCCTCCCGTTGTATACTATACTACTGTGAGATACAACGCTCGTCGCATGTCTGTGCTCACAATGTTATTAGCACGTGAGGATGCTTTCGTGTTCGAAAACTGGTGTCTAGCACGCACGCCAGACGACAAGAGGCGGCATCTTCCAAGAATGGACCTGTGCCCAGCCAACGGTCGACAGACAGTTTAGGAGCGGTGGGTCCGCTAACAAGCTACCCTTGCTTGCCGTCACTCATACCCTGCCATCCTATCGCTCCTATTTTCGGTATCATACTCACTCGCGCGCGCCAGCACACATACCTAGCTCGAAACACGAACGACCATGTCCAACGCGCTTCGCAAACCCCCTCATCGGGTCTTTCCCCTCGGTGTGGCCTCCTCCGGTAATACCGCATGGAGTGTCCTCGGAGGTGCTCCGACGAGCATGGAAGGCAGGTACGCACCCTAGAATGCGTTGTATAACCCGCATGTCACATGCGCGAGGTGGACGAGGCTGATACGATTTCACCATAGGACGCTCGTTCTCGCAGACGCGGCCAAGAAACTGGAACATGGGATTCATATGATGTGTGCGACACCATCTGGGTATGGGGAACGTGCTGTACAAAAGCAGCGAGTAATTGCGTCACTCGAGAAAAAGGGAAGGGCCAAAAGAAGCGGGAAGATTGATGCTCGTTCGGACGAGGACGAGGATGTGGAAGAGGTCATGAATGCATTGAGAGGAGGTGTGGAACAGTGGCATAAAATACACATGGGACATGCATTTGTAGTGTTCGAGACTATTTCAGCTTACATAACACAGTCACTGACATCACAGGAGAAAGTCATGTCGGAGAATTCCAAACCCAACTGAGCATTCCACTGAATCATACAACTGTGAACTATGGAATCCTACATCTCTATCTCCTTCCTCACTGAGAAGCTCACAAAACCCAGTTCTGCCATGCTCAACAACATCCAGCACCACAAGGCACCCCGTGCCTGGTGTAATTTCCTCACCCAGGTCGACCCTGAGCACCACTACATTGTGACGGAGGTGTCACAGTACAGGGAGCGGTCTCCATTTCCATCGTACCAACACGAATATGCTATCCTAGTCGCTCAGCCCCACCCCAGCCAGCCCCAGCTGCCTGAAGCCCCTATCATCATTCAGGTATCTCGCACCATTCTTGGGAATGGAATCCCAGCTAGACTGGGCCTTTGGGGTCCTGCCACCGACAGAGTAACCATCCTTGGTTCCATCGACAATACCCGAATCACCGATGAGCGACTTCACCGACTTACCTGGCCACCAAACCAGGCTCCTCTCCTCTTCCATATCTCAACCCTTATCTCGAACATCCACCTCGGTATTCCTCGGTACTGCCTGCTCCAGTCGTCCTGTTATGCATTCGCTCGGGCCACCCTAGAGGCCATTCACTTGGCGTTCAATGGAATTCCCACAGCCCAACACCCCTCCTTCCTCACACGGCAATCATATTTCATGCGTTGCATCCCCATAGGCATCACGACAGCGCAGGAGGTGGCCCAGAAAGTAGCACAACATCATGACACATATCGCACACTGTATCGTGGGTCTTTTTTATATCTTCCATCAAATTGCAGTTCAATGACAAGTGCCTCAGCGCTGTAAGGAATACACCACTCACCACTACTCATCCATCATCCATCCATCACAAAAACTACGCATGTCCCAAGTTTATTGTAATATTATAGACCTGTATCGTTCCAATATTTGTATATATGGCTTCTTGTGTGAAACGGAAATAGCTAGCTGCAGTGTCAGTGTCACCTGCAACCATCGTTGCACAAACCTAGCGAAAATATGTGGGCCGTTCGAGAGCGGAGAGTCTGACGACGATCACCCGCCACGTCCACACCACAACTTCTCACTTGATCCCTCGGTGATATGGCCGAGCAGTCAATCTCTTTTCAGGGAGGTAATTCGAGGGCTCATCGCACATCCCCTGTTTCCAATCCGACAATAAGTGATCCCGAAGAGTGGGCGATTATGACATCGTTACAAGGCCTCGGTGAATTCCAGGATATCTTCCATCAGAGACAGGCACTCCGGCATCAACTTGTAGCGCACCTGACGAATACTCCTGCCGTCGACTGAGAAGAGAAGATAAAGTGAATCAGCACGCCTCATAGAAGCGATTGAATGGACAGCTGTAAAGAGTTTGTCCTCTACCATCTTCAGGCTTCGAATGACGTCTCGTTGACCACTGAAGGTGAGCGTACAAAAGGCAGCTTGACAGGTCGGAGATCACTTTGTGGTGGTAGTCGCCGTGAAAGCCATGATCGGGACGCCTGGAAAGCGCTCGCGGAAAGGGCCGAGTTTTCGATACTCTTCTCTGAAGTCGTGGCCCTAAACAGGAGAGTGATAATATGTACGGAAGTAGGCTCACGTAAATACAATGTGCCTAGAGGGGATATCCAGATCAGTTCAACCATACTCTGGCGAGAATCACACCCCGTCGATGACAAGCCTACTCAGTTGACCATTGTTACAAACGGTAGCGAGCGTGCCCATGAAATCTTGCGTACAAAGCTTCTCAGTCGCTCAAAGAGAGAGGCATGTCAAGGATAACATCATAGAAAATAATAAATGGACCGACTATAAAAGAGGCGGTTCTTTGGTTGCTTCGGTGATAGGTCTCTCATGATCCAGGAGATTTGATCTGCTTTGCTGCACCAACTACGTGAATATAGATACCTTGCCTTTCTTTCCCTTGGTCGTTTCAGATGTCAGTGAGACCGCGGATATGCCTCTGCTACGGAGATTGGCTATTTCGGTAGGGGTGTTAGTGGATGACAAGACAGAAAGCGGAATATAGCTATGGCTTTTCATGAGAGCCACGCGACACGTGAGTCCATCGAGAAGACGTGAATATCATGACCCTCACCAAGGAGAGGGGAAACAATGATAGAGACACCACACTAGAACACAGGTATTAGTCAAATATCCTCAGAACGCGGATGAAAGGCAATCAATTAGTCTACTGGAAACCGACCTTTCCAAATGTCCTCAAAACGCGGTGAAATGACACACGTCCTCAACAATGGCTGAGACTTGAAAGTACATACTCCGTCAGTTCTAAGCATGTAAGGCAATCAATTAGTCTACTGGAAACAGACCTTTCCCATGCCACTGGTCGGGACGAGAATGAAGACGTCTGCACTTGAGTACCGCATTCATCCAGGTTTGGCCCGCGGGGTGTTGTAACATCCTCACCCGAGATAGATAGCAACCTGTATGATTTCCTTCCATTTTACTTTGTATCCCGAGAATCCGAATTTTAATTCGACAGGTATAGTATTGACGCATGATACGGACTTTCGGTCAACACTCTTGAACGCATGGTTGAAATGTCAGCAACGAGAGAGGGAGATGTATCGACGGACCTCAATATCACACTTTGTCATTGACTTTGACACTGTCGAACTCGGTTCAGGCTGTTTCTCGTCGCTACTTTCCCTTTCACGCGTCGGCGAACTCGATGGGACCAGCACGACAGGCTCGACAGCAGTGTTTGTATGGACTTGCTTCTCGTCGATGTTGTCCAGTACGTCATTATCGCTTTCACCTTCGATAAAGAGCTTTGGGTAGGGTACACGTACACGTCGGAGTTGTTCATCTCCAAGGCGAGTTACGCCATCACGTGATGACTCGGAGTAACACGAGATCTCAGATTACCACTAACTAGGCGATTTACCACAATGATTGCCCCGCTGCTGTGTGTGATGCTTTGTGATCATGTTGTTCCCTCGCACACCGAGGTGTCTTTGTTCCATTGCCCCTTCCTGGGAGTACTTCTACTATGTTGGCTGTCAATCCTGAAGTTCCGGTGGGTTCTGTGCTCTCGGATGATGCTCAGCGTCTGAACTGTGTTGTTGCTTGAAAGGACACGTCGGGTCATATGAATGTCCCAAACGTCAACTGGAGTGAAACTGGAGCCACTGAGTCTCGGTATGATATTAGCCGTAGCGGGGGTCGCCACGGATGTGGCGCGTTTCGCGTTATACCACAATCATCATTCTGGGCCCGTATCTTGTTCCCCTCGACTTGGATGATCAACTCTGCTTCCACTTACTATTTTTTTTTTTGCTTACGATGTCGTCACGACAAAGGTCTGGTGTAGCATCCGAGTCCCCGCACTTTTTACGAGTGCAAGTGGTGCACAGACCGTCATGAACAATGAAGGGTAGTGGCTCCATCGATCCATCGTTTGGGAAAAATCAGGGCGCGCACATTCTTCACCATGTCAGTCGATAAAGCAACCGTGATCTGCAAATGTGAACAGGACAAATCGGGCCGAATGACGGAGACGCATGTGATCCGAGCTGTAGAGCATTGCAATTTGCCGATCAGAGTATCATGCAACACGAACGGCTCAGTAAATTCAGGGATAGGACTACTGTACAACAACTGAGCTTATACGACGACAAACACAAGCATCAAACCGGGTGCATCATAACGACAAGAAGGATTTACGAGAAGGAAGCATAGAGGATAAAATCGCAACGACGCGTTTTCTTACACGACACCAAAAAGGACATTCATTGACGTTTACATTCACTGATTCTGCGAGTCGGATGTCGCAGCGAGCGAGACCTGCCCGAGCACGAACTGCGGCGCACCCGGGTAAGGCCAGGGGTTGCCACTTCCGGCATCCTTGAACGTCGGAAGCGGGGACGGGTTGGGTTTCTCGCCGATGTAAGGGTACTGCTTCGTGACAAAGAACGGCCATGTCTTGCTCCCCTGAGTCGCGTCCGCAGCGAGGTGCCTGATGGGGCTACACAATAAAGTCGCGTCATCGATCATGGTCGGTGGGCCCGAGTGCAAGAGGAAGAGGAAGAAGACTTACGACGTGATAGGCTCTGTCATGGCAAGTCTGTACTTGATACGGGGAAGTGGGATCTTCTGACCACCGTCACACCAGTTAACGCTTAGGAACAGTTTGGCGGAGTAACCAGGACGTGCGCCGGTGAAGTGGCAGCCCGCAAACTAGTAAGCCAGAATGTCAGCTATGCGAGACTGGGCGCTACAGCATGGCTACATACCGCGGGAGAATCAGTACTGATGGGGAGGTTCTGGTCGAATCGGATTGATGCGTCAGTATTGACAGAAAGGGAACGAAAGAAACGGCCTGACCTCGAAGCACATGCCGTTGGGTCCGAAGATCTCATTGTCCTCACATTTCAGAGTCCCTGGAGGAGGCATGCGTCAGGGTTGTTGACGAATGAATAACACCGTGACAACGAACATGTGGACCCAGGCGGGATGATTGGGTTGTCGCACTCGATGATGATGGTCCAGAAAGAGCAATAGAAGAAACATTCGGGGATGACGAGCTGGGTCGAGCAACACCACTCCCAACACGGTCCTTTAGGCGTGCAGGGAACCCAGCCAATGTTTCTGTAGCACACGAGCGGGCAGGTCAAACACCAGTTCTGGAAATCGGCCCCTGCAACAACTCGAAGTGAGCACTATTCCGGTTCGACTGCGAGTGAGTGAAAACACGAACCAGTTGCAAAGTCCGCCTCTTGATCAGTTGACCAGCTGGGGTATGTCAAGCAGCACTTGCGCTTCTGACGCACTTCTGCGATCAGGCAGTAGTGCGGCTGGGTTATCCATGGACCACCACCGGAGCCTGGGTTGGGGTTGGGAGGGGCCTTGATGTCGAATGGTCTGTTGAACATATAGAACTGATTAGCGTTTGGGACAGAGATGGTTTGTTGATCAATCGCTCCGCTGCCATCGAACACCTGCGCCGAGATCCCTTGCGTAGCGTACTGCGACGGGTGGAGCACCGGGCTCCCAGTGACGGCAAAGATTCTGCTCTGGACATCGATGCCCGCAGTGGTGCTGTGTCCGCGCAGGAATATGTAGTTGTCCCTGCCTCCGACAAGCTCGATCGAGTTGGCAGACGAATAATCAACGCTTGGGTCCTGGACATCGCTCCATAACCCAGGTTTAGTTAGGTCCGTACCGACGGGCTGAATGTCTGTCGTATTGTCGCCGTTAGCACACATGGGTATAGAGGAACGGGAGAAGAGACGTACCAGGGGAATACCCGCCCGGCCCAGCATGGGGGAAGATGTTCGTGTCGTTCGGCTGAGCTCGGAACCACCAGCCTGTAGCTGCTGGCTTCGTGACCGGAATGGGCCCACAGTCCTGGCCAGGATCGAGAGCATCCGTGCCAGTACCATTACTGGACTCCCTTAGCTGCGTCGCAGAGGGACTAGCGAAGCGAAGATTACGAGTCGAGTGGGGCTCGAAGATGACGTTCAATGCACCCAATAGCTGTGGGGAGTGAACGGGAGGTACGCGGCGTTGCAAATCAATGGGATCCGCCTCAGCCAATCTCAAGATTCCGCTCTTATAAACCTGGAGAGAGAGGCCAGAATATGGCTCAAAGAATCCGCTTCCCACGGGTGAAAATATATTGAGTGTCAAAATTCCGTCGTAATTTGGCTTGAGCAACACCGTGTGTTCTCCCAAGGACGACAACGGGCCGCGCGGAATAGTTATATTACCTTGGTCGTCAACCAAGGATACCGCCAACCCGGCAGGGGCTGGCGCGCCTTCGTGCCACTGTGAATTCAAGCGGGTCGGCATGACTGCGTACGTACAAGAGAACAATGATACTTACATTGAGGCGGAAACTAACAGAGACGGGAAGTGGACCGAACATGCGGAGTCGAGTACTGACCGAAACGTGCTTCAAAGTGGGGTCCGCGACGACCACCTAGGACATAGTTAAATCCGCTCCTTTCTGAAAAGAAAATGCGAAACATTACATTATAGAAAGTGTGCGTTTTGTCCTTGGAGAGGAATGCGAGGAATTCGTCCACACCCCCGAGCTGCGGGTCGAATGACGCAGTCGGCTCATACTCTTCCAAGCTCTTGTGCTCGTTGGCGGCATCGTGCTTGAAAACGTTGGCGACCAAGGAGTATCCACCTCCCGTGGTGTGAGGTGTACGGAACTGCAGAGGACTGTCGGAAGCGTCTATCACCCAGATTAGTCGGACTTCCAAACAAATGTGCCTAAGACACCTACATGCACCCAGGGTGTCTCCGCCAGCAATCACTACCGGGCCGGATGAGACAGGCTTTACGTCGGACCATACTTGGGGCCATAAGATCAGCTCGCTTGGGAAGACCCTCAACGAGGCGACATGTGGCCCGCCGGAGCCATAGCCCCGAATGTAGACGTTGTTGACATCACCCCCGACGATAGGCATACCCGTGAACCCGCGCCAAGATGCGGGATCAACGAGCGTACTTTGATCAGCGCTCGCGCCGTAGAGCGGTATGATGTCGGGGGACTATATAACCCGTCAGTTTCGGTATGCATTCTAGTCGAAGTTAAACATGACGTACGAAGGACTGGGCCTTGGAGTACTTCTCCGGATTTTTCAGAGCATCGTCGTCAGGATCTATAACGAACTTGAGCACAATCGTGCTTTCGGACGAGATGAGGGACACAAACAGTTTCTCAATACGAGAGTGCTGGAGTCTTTAGACATGGTATGAGTACAAGTTATCTGTGAGGTTACGAGGTAGAAGAGCCAATTGATGATCGCTGATGGAGAGAGCAGAATTCACCTGCCTTTATACCTCCTGGACCCCCTACATGATAGAACTAGTAATGGCCACTCACAAACATACAGACACTGGGCGGCAAAGAATGCTGTGGTCAGCTGATTGCTCTCCCGACGGATGTACGAACCCTTTACATCAAGTCTGTATCAGATGAATGGAAGCAAGGATGGGTTCGACATTGGGCGCATCCAATGAAAACATCGATGGTTGCATCCTTCCGTTTTCTGCAGCTTGCATGACCATGGCCATCGACAATGTGACTTCCGTAAACCTGTCCACATGTTCTTGCGGAAAGAGAGTAAACGTACATCCCATTAGGGTCCAGGCCATTTTTGTCATGTTGTAGACGCCGAGTAGATACCACCTCTCATTTTGGTGAATGGATTATGAAGCGGCTCATATGTCTTCCACGGCATATTGACCGTCAGACTCTAGTGTCTATGAACAGCGGACACGCTGGGAAGACGCTCTGAACATGTATCAGTAACAGCCAACAGACACATTGCTTGAGGGTGATGCCCAGGGGCGGTTGAAAGACGACAGACGGAAGACGCCGTGAAACACTCACGTTCCACGAGAATGATGATGAAATCTTGAGTAAGCCATACCTAAACTCAGCAATGGCTCTGAGAATGGCAAAAGTCACAGTGCTTCTTAGCGCCAATAACTGATACCGCGTGGAAGATCAGGACGCTGAAATGTTGTCACCATAACACCATTGTTGGGTTGGGGCTTGCTGCGGTTGTCGGCTTCGCTCGTAGCGCTGATAATACACTACGTCATAGTGCTTAATTCTTCAAAGCGCCGATCAGTGATCGGTGACACCGCATTGATGCTATATGCGAGCACAGCCATATATCTGCAAAATGTTATGTTGTATTTTGAAAGGCTTTAATTTTGCGAGCCCACTAAAACCGTTGACCAAAACAGCTCTACTGAACTTTTGTCGGGTTATAACTCGGGTCACCTAGTATTTTAACTCGTCTTGTAGATTGGCGGCATGTGTACAGGGTGCGGCGGTACTCACGGGAAGGTCAGAACACCACTCAACTTCAAGTTTTGATTACACCGCCGGCGCAATGACAAATCATTCACCCGGTCATCGGTATCGACCAAAAGTCGACCATATCAGGATGCACTCGGGAATAGGTCGTAGCGCTGCAGTCCCACGTTAGCGCTATGAACGATGATAAGGCTCCGTAGTGACCTGATCTTCCCACAAGAGCTGCACCGGTTGCTTCCATAGAGCGTCAATGATTGACGCTCTTAAAAATGAAGCGCCATTTGACATCCGCACCCTCCGAGTCCCGCGGAATTCTCGCCTCACCTTGAAACGGGTTCATTATGCATCCTGAATCTCGAGGAGCTGAGAAATCACATATCCCTCATTGGACGTAGGGTATGCGTTCAGTAGCATTCACCTTCTCGCTTCTCGTCTAGTACTCAGCCGATTCGACGTGGATAATATTCAGTGCAATCATTATAGGCGCAATAAACATTATTCAGCTCCAAGTCGGGTTATACATATACTATTATGTGCATCCTCGTCAATGTATTGTAGAATGGTTTGAACCAAGTCTTGAATGTCCACCTTGTAAAGACAAAGAAATGAAAAGACACGAGGTCCTATATACTCGTATCATACCCCAATACCAACACAGTGGCCGACCACCCCACCACCACTACCACGGCCAGTTTCCACACCCACGCCTGCACCCGATGCTGCACCCATACCACCCACACCACTCGCAGCAGCGCGCACCCGTTTGAGCGCCGACAACTCCGTCAACAACCGCGCCCGCTCCGTCAGGAGCATATTCGTCGTCGCCGTCGAGCCAGCGGGTGCAACCTGGGGTGGCGATTTCCCCATGGTGCG
>JBBPRF010001059.1:0-11507 GCA_038092875.1 Lanmaoa pseudosensibilis | reverse complement strand
GCGAGAGCGCAGGTATTTATACGTAAGGGATCCGTGCATGGACCATGAGAAAGGAGAACTAAGTATGGTGAGTGGGAAAGGGGTGACACGTCGTATAATAACGGCAGCCAATGAGAAGACAACGCGTCATTAGAATTACAAATAGAAAGGCGGAAATGAAATGTGCAGTCGATGGCGTCATGACTGCGGACTGCGGAGTCACGTGATAGAAACGGCAATGGCCGACTGGATAAGGTCACGTGAGACAGAGTGAAAAGAAAGCATACGAGGCGGGAGTCGAATGAGCGACTCGTAGGAATACAGCATATAGCTAATGAAGATTAGGAAAAGAAAAGGTAGTCCAGGACGAATCATAACAGTCACCTGGATTTTCCAGGGAGAAACTATGTCACTTCGGTGACTTGGTTTTGAAAGCGTTCAGGAATGAGCGACCATTTATTGCCCCCATTCTCTATTGACAATGGTAAAGTACTGATGCTCATCAACCAAAGATCTTCAACCATGTCTTCCGACTCTTACAACTCAGTCCCTCGTCTCAACGGCACCAACTATCAACGTTGGGCCATCGAAATGTCAAACTACCTCCGTTCCAAGGGTCTCTGGACCTCCATGCGCCATCCGTGCCCAGAGCACGAATATGAAGGAGAGAGTAGCAAGATCAAGGTCGATCGCACTAAGGACATTGAGGCATGGGAGGACAATGATGACAAAGCCCTTGGGCTAATCATGTTGAAGGTGGAGTCACACATAGCGGCTAACTACCGCTCCATAGAGACCGCCAAGAAACTTTGGGACAGGCTCGAGTCCACATACTCGACCCCTTCCATCTTCTCCGCCTTCTCGGAGTTCAAGGCACTTCTGGATGTTGTCATCCCCGAAACCTCTCACCCTGCGCCTGCATTCGCCAAGATCAATGCTCATCTCACTCGCCTCACCGAGCTTGAGTACCCCGTGAGCGCCAAGATCCAGCTCATGCTGGTACTGGCCAAGTCCCCCGCCTATGCTAACGTCTTGACAACGATGCTCAATCAGAGCTCTCTTGAGATGAAGGACAAGGATGGCAATGAGCTCAAGACCCCAGCGGTCTCTGAGCTGGAGAAGATCGTCACCGCAGCTTGGCAACACCAGGCAACAAAGAAGGGCAAGCAGCCTGCTGGGGCGCAAGCCCACAAGATCTCCGCCGTCAAGCGGAAAGGAGCTGACCCCCAGTTCCAGCAACAGCAGCAGCAGGGGCAGTCGAGTGGCCAGCAGCAGCAGGGCCAAGGCAAGGGCAAGGGCAACCATCGAGGTAAGTGCTCCCAAGCAGGGCAGGAGAAGCAGGAGAACCGGCAGAAGAAGCCGAAGAACAACGCGAATGACACGTCTCCCTCCACCTCCACCTCCTTCATCTTCAACGCCGCAGCCATCACTCTGCCTCCGCCCCCTCCTATGATGTCCTATCCCGTCGAAGATCCTTGCGCCCTCGTGCATACTCCCGGGGCCACCGCTTACAGCCCCCCCACTTTTCCTCAAACTCAGCAGATGATAAGTCTTGCTCGCCGTCTGGAGATCGCTCCAACACTCCAGACGATCCGCAACCTTGAGCCCATCGCAACTTGTTGCCCAATCCCAGACTTCCGGTCTGGACACCTTCTGCCACCGCCTGTCAACTTTGTCAGGCATCGATCACCTTCCCCGGCGCCACCGCCGATTTCCGAATATGGCCGGCGCATCCTCCAGGAGCACCTTGACCCCACACTCGTCCCCTCTGCCTCCATTATGGATGTGGACAAAGAAGATGTTGTGTCGATGGGTGATGAGGGACAAGACGAGTTCCTCAGCCATTACTTCGACTTCAATGGTGGTCAGGACGACAATCGGTTCTTGGGCAAGGCCGATGAGTTTGGCTTTTTTGAGGAATGGTCAGTACCTCCTAATTCTCCCTACTCAGACGCTGATGAGCGATTTTCGCCACAGAAAAACATATATTATACTTGTTCATCTGTAGTAGATAGTGAGAAATGCACTCCATCTTCTATGCTGCCTCCTTTCTCCCTGTGCGACAATTGTAATAAGTCATCGAGAAAAGGTAAAGAGCGCGCTATAGAAGATCACATGGTCCCTGACAACATGTGGCTACTGGACTCAGGAGCCTCGGCTCATTTTACTCACAACCTTAAGGATTTTGTGGAGTATCAGCCATACATTACACCACGGCACTCTCAAACAGCAAACGGCAAAGTCCCAATCCTAGGAGAAGGAACAGTTATTGTCGAATTCAATGGCAACACTGTGCGACTATCGCCAGTTATTTATATGCCTCATTGTAACTTGCGACTTATATCGATGGGCACCCTGCTAAAAGATCGCTGCCTCACCATCAATGCTGGTCCTGGCCATGTTGATTTCTTCGATAAGTGCGCCAAGAAAACACTCCTGTCGTTTCATTCACATGGAGCCGATACGATGTTCTGGATGCGCGCACCCGCCGTCCACCCACATGCCAATATCTCAATGGCTTTGGTAGACTATGATCTACTTCATCGCCGCTTAGGGCATCCCTCTAAGGATGTGCTCAAAGCTGCGTGAAAACATCTTAAGGATTTCCCAGACGTGAAAATACCGTCACACGATAAGATCTGTCCTGGTTGCCAGTTAGGCAAGCAACCCAATCGGTCATTCCCTCATACTGAGCGCAGAGTGTCCGCGCCATTTGAGCTGATTCACTCAGACCTCAAATCATTTGAGGTGGAATCGTATCACAAGTTTAAGTATGCCATTGTCTTCTACGACGATTATACACCCATGGCATGGGTATCTTGCCTACGATCCAAGGACCAAGCTTTGAAAACCACGAAGCAGTTCTTTTCATACATCCGCACCCAGTTCAACGCCAATATTAAAGGCTTCAAATCAGATGCTGGTTGAGAATTCACCTCCAAGGCATTTACTGACTACTTGCGGGACAACGGTATTCATATCCATCAGTCCGCCCCTTATGTGCACCAACAGAATGGTCACGCTGAGCGATTAATTCACACCCTTATGGATAAGGCACAGGCGATGCGTCTTCACGCTTGTCTACCTGATTCCTACTGGGAATTCGCCATGCTTCATGCGGTACATGTATATAACATCACGCCCATGAATCGTTTGCAGTGGAGAACCCCCCATGAAATGCTTCAGGGGGAGAAACCGTCTGCTTCTCACCTCCGTGTTTTCGGATGTGGTGCCTATGTACATCTGCCGGATGAGACTCGGAAAGGTAAGCTGCAACATAAATCGCAGCTAATGATTTATCTTGGTGTCTCTGCCAGAAGTAACACCAACTATCTCTTCATGCGCCCTAACAATGCGCTGCATACTTCCGCGCATGCGATATTCAATGAACACCTCTTCCCAAGGTGTTCGGGGGCTCGGCCTCACAAGCCAGTAAGTCATGCCCCTCGCAAGTCACACACACCGGAGGATCACTCTTTCGTACCCTCCGATGGTTCCGATTCCGAAGATGACCGAGAACCCTCCCCTGTCCCTGTGCGACCTGCGTTGCCGGAACGGGAACCTACACCACTGCCTCCTCCCGCTATGCCTCCTCGTGCACCATGACCACCGCCTGCCGGGCCTCCAGCCCTACCACGTAAGTCGGAGCGCATACATCACCCTCCTACACGACCTGGCAACATTTATGGTGAATGCCGTGACCCTGTCAAGCAGGTCAAGGATGTAGAAGAAGAATCCACATGGGAACGCCTCGTCGGCGGTAACCCCCCAGACACACCTGGAACGCTGGATATCCCTGGTGGCCTCCCTCCATCACCCACTCTGTCTGAGGATGACATTGAGCGAATCACCAGTGAAGGGGGAGACACTCTTATCAATTTCCTCACTCAACGCGCAATCCCATTCATGCAATCCTCCAATTCTCCCAACTATTGGGAATGGTCCTTCAGGGACATCAATAAACTACCTACCACAGAACAATCTGAATGGCGGAAGGCCTGTGACACAGAGCTTACAATGCTCAAGGAACGAAAGGTATGGGATGTAGTTGATCGCCCTAGTAACCAAAAGGTTATTAAAAATCGATGGGTCTTTGATGTCAAATCCGACGGCCGGAAACGTGCGCGCTTAGTAGTGAAAGGTTTCTCTCAGGTCGAAGGAATAGATTTTGATCAAATATTCTCGCCTGTAGTGCGATTTGAAACAGTGCGATGTATGCTTGCCTTAGCTGCTTTGAATAAGTGGCACCTGTCAGGACTTGACGTCCGCAGCGCCTATCTATACGGTGTTCTGGAAGAAGAACTCTACATGGAGTTCCCAGAAGGGTTTGCGCCTCCCCACTTAAAAGGCAAGGTACTCAAACTCCTACATGCAATATACAGCCTTAAACAAGCCGGCCTTACATGGTGGCGCACTCTGGACAAATCTATGACAGAGTTAGGATTCAAACAGCTCAAAACTGACGCCGGACTATTTGTGTACAAGTGAGGAAAAGAATTTGTACTTGCTATTATCTATGTCGACGACGCAATATTTTGCGGCCCCTCAAAGAGCCTAGTTGAAAAACTCAAGGCCGCTTTCATGAAAAAGTGGGAATGTCGAGATCTCAGGGAACCCCATGAATTCCTCCGAATGAACATATGTTGAGAAGGTCACTGCATTATAATTGACCAGCGGAATTACCTCGATAAAGTGCTGGAGCACTGTGAAATGATCAACACCAAGCCTGCCCGCACACCCTTACCACAGGGTTACTACCCTATGAAGAATGATGCCCCTGTCAATCCGGAATTGCGTACTTGCTTCCAGACAGTGATAGGCTCATTACTTTATCTTATGATTGGCACACAGCCGGACATCTCCTATGCCATCACACAGCTAGCACGCCAATCTGCCAACCCGTCATGTGAGCATCTTGAGAAAGCTCTCTATATTTGCCGATATCTACTCGGCACCAGTGATTATTCATTGGTATATGACGGAGATTCTGGCAAAGGCATAATTGCCTGTACTGACTCAGACTGGGGTCAAGACAAAATTACCGGTCACTTGCAAACGGGTTACTACCTGAAATTAGCGAATGGAGTGTTTCTGTGGAATTCACATTTACAAAAAACCACTGCTTTGTCCTCTACAGAGGCGGAGTATATGGCCTTGAGTGACTGTTCTCGCCAAGTCATTTGGATTAAACAGATGTTTGAGGAACTCGGGTATAAGCTTAAACCCATTCCCATCTGTGGTGACAACCAAGGATCCCTCTTTATAGCAGAAAATCCTGTCACTGAAAAACGATCCAAGCACATCATGATCAAGTACCACTTTGTATGCGATGCAGTGATGACTTTTAAACAAGTGAGTCTATTTTATATCCCAGGGGATGACAACCCCACAGATATGTTTACCAAAAACCCCGGATTTGTCAAATTTGAGAAATTCAGACAACAACTTGGCTTGGAATTTAAAAATCTCGCCTTTCATTAGGATTGAGCGAACGAAGTAGATACTTATGTCTAGCATACCCCTATGGTATATCAGACAAGGGGGAGTGTTGAATGCTACTTTACCATATATAGTAATAGGTTCACATACTTCCTGTATTTAAGTACAAACTCAGCTGTGCTGAGTTACAATCGAATCTCTCACTCGAACCACTACCACAAGTGAACCCCCATCAACCAAAGGTATGTGACCTGTGTAGACTCTGTCAATACATGTCTGGTTTCAACAGATGATGTGTCATTAGAATTACAAATAGAAGAGCGGAAGTGAAATGTGCAGTCGATGGCGTCATGACTGCGGACTGTGGAGTCACGTGATGGAAACGGCAATAGCTGACTGGATAAAGTCACGTGAGGCGGAGAGAAGAAAATGTGTATGAGGCAGGAGTCGAATGAGCGACTCATATGAATACAGTGTATAGCTGATGAGATTAGGAGGAAAAGGATAGTCCTGGATGAATCGTAACAGTTTGTACTTAAAATACAGGAAGTATGTGAACTTATTACTACATATGGTAAAGTAGTGTTCAACACTCCCCCTTGTCTGATATACCATAGGAGTATGCTAGACATAAGTATCTACTACGTTCGCTCAATCCTAATGAAAGGCGAGATTTTTGAATTCCAAGCCAAGTTGTTGTCTGAATTTCTCAAATTTGACAAATCCGAGGTTTTTGGTAAACATATCTGCGGGGTTGTCATCTCCTGGGATATAAAACAGACTTACTTGTTTAAAAGTCATCACTGCATCGCGTACAAAATGGTACTTGATCATGATGTGCTTGGATCGTTTTTCGGTGACAGGATTCTCTGCTATAAAGAGTGACCCTTGGTTATCACCACAGATGGGAATGGGTTGAAGTTTATACCTGAGTTCCTCGAACATCTGTTTAATCCAAATGACTTGGCATGAACAATTGCTCAAAGCCATATACTCTGCCTCTGTAGAGGACAAAGCGGTGGTTTTTTGTAAATGTGAATTCCACAAAAACACTCCATTCGCTAATTTCAGGTAATAACCTGTTTGCAAGTGACCAGTAATTTTGTCTTGACCCCAGTCTGAGTCAGTACAGGCAATGATGCCTTTGCCAGAGTCTCTGTCATATACCAATGAATAATCACTGGTGCTGAGTAGATAATGGCATATATATAGAGCTTTTTCTAGATGCTCTCGTGATGGGTTGGCAGATTGGCGTGCTAGCTGTGTTACGGCGTAGGAAATGTCTGGCCATGTGCCAATCATGAGGTAAAGTAATGAGCCTATCACTGTTTGGAAGCGCATACGCAATTCTGGATCGACAGGGGCATCATTCTTCGTAGGGTAGTAACCCTGCAGTAAAGGTGTGCGGGCAGGTTTGGCGTTGATCATTTCGCAGCGCTCCAGCACTTTGTTGAGGTAATTCCGCTGGTCAATTATAATGCGGTGACCTTCTCGACATATGTTCATTCGGAGGAATTCATGGGATTCCCTGAGATCTTGACATTCCCACTTTTTCATGAAAGCGGCCTTGAGTTTCTCAACTAGGCTCTTTGAGGGACCACAAAATATTGCGTTGTCGACATATATTATAGCGAGTACAAAATCTTTTCCTCGCTTGTACACAAACAATCCGGCATCAGTTTTGAGCCGTTTGAATCCTAACTCTGTCATAGATTTGTCCAGAGTGCGCCACCATGTAAGACCGGCTTGTTTAAGGCTGTATATTGCACATAGGAGTTTGAGTACCTTGCCTTTTAAGTGGGGAGGCGTAAACCCTTCTGGGAACTCCATATAGAGTTCTTCTTCCAGGACGCCGTATAGATAGGCGCTGCGGACGTCAAGTCCTGACAGATGCCACTTGTTTAGAGCAGCTAAGGCAAGCATACATCGCACTGTTTCAAATCGCACTACAGGCGAAAATATCTGGTTGAAGTCTATTCCTTTGACTTGAGAGAAACCTTTCGCTACTAGTCGCACACGTTTCCGGCCGTCGGATTTGACATCAAAGACCCATCGATTTTTAATAACCTTTCGGTTACTAGGGCGATCAACTACGTCCCATACCTTTCGTTTCTTGAGCATTGTAAGCTCTGTGTCACAGGCCTTCCGCCATTCAGATTGTTCTGCGGCAGGCAATTTATTTATATCCCTGAAGGACCATTCCCAATAATTGGGAGAATTGGAGGATTGCGCGAACGGAATTGTGCATTGGGTGAGGAAATTTATAAGAGCGTCTCCCCCTTCACTGGTGATTCGCTCGATGTCATCCTTAGATGGAGTTGGTGACGGAGGGAGGCTACCAGGGATATCCGGCGTTTTGGGCGTATCCGGAGGGGCACCACCGACTAAGCACTCCCATGTGGACTCCTTCTCCACATCCTTGACCTGTTTGACAGGATCATGGCGCTCACCATAAATGTTGCCAGGTCGCATAGGTGGGCGACATATGCGCTCTGACTTGTGCGGTAAAGCTGGGGGTCTGGCAGGCGGTGGCCGCGGCGCGCGAGGAGGTGTAGCTGGAGGAGATGGTGGTGTAAGTCCTCGTTCCGGTGACTCAGGTTGCACAGGGACAGGAGAGAGTCCTCGGCTATCCTCAGAATCAGAGTCATCGGAGGGCATGAAGGAGTGGTCCTCCGGCGTATGTGGCTTGCGAGGGGCATGACTCACCGGCTTATGAGGCCGAGCCCCCAAACACCTTGGGAAGAGGTGTTCGTCGAATATCGCGTGTGCGGAAGTATGTAGCGCATTGTTAGGGTGCATGAAGAGATAGTTGGTGTCACTTCTGGCAGAGACACTGAGATAAATCATCAGCTGCGATTTAGGTTGCAGCTTACCTTTCCGAGTCTCATCCGGCAGATGCACATAGGCACCACATCTGAAGACGTGGAGGTGTGAAGCAGATGGTTTCTCCCCCTGAAGCATCTCATGGGGGGTTCTCCACTGCAAGCGGTTCATGGGTGTAATATTATATACATGCACCACATGAAGTATAGCGAATTCCCAGTAGGAATTAGGTAGGCAAGTGTGAAGACGCATCGCCTGCGCCTTATCCATGAGGGTGCGAATTAATCGCTCAGCACGACCATTCTGCTGGTGTGCGTAAGGGGCGGACTGATGAATGTGAATCCCATTATCACGCAAATAGTCAGTAAACGCTTTGGAGGTGAATTCTCCACCAGCATCTGACTTGAAGCCTTTAATGTTGGCATTGAACTGGGTGCGGATGTACAAAAAGAACTGCTTTGTGGTTTTCAAAGCCTGATCCTTGGATCGCAAGCAAGATACCCATGCCATGGATGTATAGTCGTCATAAAAGACGATGGCATATTTAAACCTGTGGTATGACTCCATTTCAAATGACTTGAGGTCTGAGTGGATCAACTCAAATGGTGTGGATGCTCTGCGCTCAGTATGAAGGAATGACTGGTTGGGTTGCTTGCCTAATTGGCAACCAGGACAGATTTTATCATGTGTCGGTATCTTCACGTCCAGGAAATCCTTAAGATGCTTTCGTGCAGCTTTGAGCACATCCTTGGAGGGGTGCCCCAGGCGGTGATGTAATAGATCATAGTCCACCGAAGCCATTGAGATGTTGGCATGTGGGTGGACGGCAGGTGCGCGCATCCAGAACATTGTGTCAGCTCCATGTGAATGAAACGACAGAAGCGTTCGTTTGGCGCATTTGTCAAAGAAGTCGACGTGGCCGGGACCAGCATTGATGGTGAGACAACAATCTTTGAGGAGGGTGCCCATCGATATAAGTCGCAAGTTGCAATTAGGCATATAAATAACTGGTGATAGTCGCACAGTGTTGCCATTGAATTCGACAATAACTGTCCCTTCTCCTAAGATGTGGGCTTTACCATTTGCCGTTTGGGAGTACCGCGGTGTAATGTATGGTTGATACTCCATGAAATCCTTAAGGTTGAAGGTAAAATGAGCCAGGGCTCCTGAGTCCAGTAGCCACATGTTGTCAGGGACCATATGGTCTTCTATAGCACGCTCTTTACCTTTTCTTGATGACTTATTACAATTGTCACACAGAGAGAAAGGAGGCAGTGTAGATTTTGGAACGCATTTCTCACTATCTACTTCAGATGCAAAAGTATGAAATACGTTATTCTGTGGCGAAGTTCACTCATCAGCATCTGAGTAGGAAGAGTTAGAGGGGACTGACCATTCCTCGAAAAAGCCAAACTCGTCAGCCTTGCCCAAGAACCGATCATCATCCTGACCACCATTGAGGTCAAAGTAATGATTGAGGAACTCATCTTGTCCCTCATCACCCATTGACACAACATCTTCCTCATCCACGTCCATAATGGAAGCGGAGGGGACGAGGGTGGGGTCAAGGCACTCCTGGAGAGTGCGCTGACTGTATTCCGAAATCGGTGGTGGTGCCGGTGAAGGTGAGCGATGCCTGACGAAGTTGACAGACGGCGGTGGAAGATGTCCAGACTGGAAGTCCGGAATTGGACGGCGAGTCGCAATGGGCTCAAGGTTGTGGATGGTCTGGGGTGTTGGAGTTATCTCCAGATGGCGAATGAGACTAATTGTCTGCTGGGTTTGAGGAAAGGCGGGGGGGCCGTAAGTGGTGGCCCCGGGTGTATGTGCGAGAGCGTGAGGATCTTCGACGGAATATGATGTCATGGAAGGGGGCAGAGGCGGAGCGATGGCCGCAGCGGTGAAGGCGAAAGAGGCGGAGGTGGAGGGCGATGCATCATTCGCATTGTTCTTCGGCTTCTTCTGCCGATTCTTCTGTTTCTCCTGCCCTGCTTGGGAGCGCTTACCGCGATGGTTGCGCTTACCCTTGCCTTGGCCTTGCTGCTGCTGGCCACTCAACTGCCCCTGTTGCTGTTGTTGGAACTGTGGGTCAGCTCCTTTCCGCTTAACTGCGGATATCTTGTGGGCTTGCACCCCAGCAGGCTGCTTCCCCTTCTTGGTTGCCTGGTGTTGCCAGGCCGCAGTGACGATTTTCTCCAGCTCAAAGATCGCTGGTGTTACAATTTTCCTTCTTTCTTCTTGCGCTGTCCTCTTCCTCTTACACGGTACTCGCACTACTTGGCGAGGTACACCCAGCCGCCCCCATACCACCTTCCTTCTTCTTACAAATACCGTTCTCCCTCTTTTTACACTGCTATTTTGACAAGCCTTATCTTTGGCTTTATTCACCTCGTTGGACTCTATCTCCTATGCTGTTTCTTTCACAACGGCGAGTGTTCCCCGCCTTCCATATGATTCCATAACCTTCTCTTCCTGATTATCTCGTGGTCCGTACACGTTGGTCATCCTTTATATAAACCCTTCGATTACACTTGTATTCTTCATTCTTGGTCTACACAATACAAGCGTTGTCTCGAATCACCTTGAAACCTACGCCCTAAGTCGATTCTCACTCGACTTCCTCCGTCCTTGTAAGACTCCTTATCCCTGTAGGCTAGTGGACGTCGGTCTCTTCGTGAGTATTGCCCGTCTAGTGCTACTCTCCAGGAGTATTACCATCGTTGTACGCTTCATGTAACAGCTGGGGTTTTAAGCTCATTTCTGTCCTTGTCCTTCGTCTCAAGGGAGCTCTGATTGAGCATGGTGGTTAAGACGTTGGCGTAGGCGGGGGCCTTGGCCAATACCAGCATGAGCTGGATCTTTGTGCTGACTGGGTACTCGAGCTCATTGAGACGAGCGAGGTGCGCATTGATCTTGGCGAATGCGGGCGCAGGGTGAGAGGTCTCGGGGATGACAATGTCGAGGAGTGCTTTGAACTCCGAGAAGGCGGAGGAGATGGAGGGGGTCGAGTAGGCAGACTCGAGCTGGTCCCAGAGCTTCCGGGCGGTCTCTATGGAGCAGTAGTTAGCCGCTATGTGGGACTCCACCTTCAACATGATCAGGCCTAGGGCCTTGTCATCGTTGTCTTCCCAGGCTTCAATCTCCTTCGTACGATTGACCTTAATCTTGCTACTCTCTCCTTCGTACTCATGCTCTGGGCATGGGCGACGCATGGAGGTCCAGAGTCCCTTGGAACAGAGGTAGTTGGACATTTCTATGGCCCAACG